>CAJUYG010005386.1:0-14015 GCA_910591675.1 Galerucella calmariensis | reverse complement strand
ATTTCAAATTTTTGAGTTGTGACAGTCTTGCACCGAGGTAGCGATATTATCTTTTCTGCACAGTTTACAGAATGGAAATGTAGGTCATATCGGTTAAATGAACGGATATGATTTCATATACATCCTAGAATGTATATGAAATCCACCAATCAGCATTTGCGTTTAGTACCCGTCAAGTCATCTTTTTTTTTAAATTTTAAAAAAACGTCAAAGTAAGTTGTCAAAATATTTTAAAGTGTTTAAGAAAAATATTAGTAAAAATGAGTGATACCAGTGATGAATGAATAAATAATACTCCACCAGATATTCGCTTAGTCGCGAATAAGACGTATAACACTATTACCTACATTATTACCTCAAAAATCAAAAAGTAAGTATGTTATAAAAAGTTCATGGATTGGACTCTGGTAAACGGAGTAAAAAATATATCAGAAAATATCATCACTGCTTATATGGAAGAAATGTCGAGTTAAAACAAGCCCTCAACTCTTTGGACAACAATGATGGATATCGAAAGTAACATTGACATTTCAAGTTACCCTAAATTGCGCTGCTTTTTTAAATTACAATCTACCGGATATAAAACTGAAAAATCAAAAATTTTAACTCCTGAGCAAATAAAGAAGTTTCTTCTAGAAGCACCGGATCGAGAATATTTATTCACAAAATTAGTTTAAATAAAATAATCCATACAAATAAACAACAATAATACTAAAAATACTATGTAATCCATTTAGCGTTACAGATATACTACTTTTATATTCCTCTGTAGCTCAGTGGCTCATGTAGCCCAGCCTCTTACGCGGCAGACCCGGGCTCGATCCTAGCTGAGGAGTTTTTTGAATGCTGACTCTATTTCTAAATAATTATTCTGCCGATAATGATAATGATAACAGGTCGACGTTTGAAATATTTAGCAGTATATTTATCATAGATAATGGTATGAAACCATTCGTGCGTGAGTGCGACTCCTACTTGGCCAGTTACCTACTTATTTTCATTGTTGATATTGAATTGTATTATAACTAGTAAACTTCGTAAAATTTTAGGTAGTGTTGATTTTTGGAATTTCTGGAGAATGTCGTCGTCAAGAATTGAAATATTTAAAGGTAAATCATGTTAGAGATTTGAAGAATGAAATTCAAGTTAAATTAATAGATACAAAAACAATAACAGACCGATCTTTTGTAATTCCTGGTTTGTTTTACGAGGTCTCCAAAAAATATATTATGCTTAGACCACCAGATAAAGAATTTTTTTGTTAATTACCAAAAAGGAAAATGTACCAAACAAGTAGTCGTTATTTTGACAAAATTGGTAATCAGCCCAAAATAATTGCTGAATTTTTGAAATTACCAGAAGCGAATTTATATACGGGGCATTGTTTCCGTCGTTCGGGGGCTACCATCCTTGCAGATGCAGGAGGAGATGTCTTAACAGTGAAAAATTTCGGTGGTTGAGAATCATCCGCGGTAATGGACACGTATATAGAACATTCCTTGAGTAAAAAACAGACATCGCTAATAGTATTGTGAGTTCAGTTAACCAAATACAAGAAGCTATGCCATCAACATCGATGCAAAATAATCACCAAAATTTAATAGAATCAACATCTACTTACAACAGCATCGCTGAAAATAACTACGCGGACTTAAAAAAGAGACAGTACACAAATTGTACATTCTAAAACTGTTCTTTTATAACAAAGTGAAAATATAAAATTGAATTTGCTATAATTATAAATGAAATTGTTGAAGATTTTCAATTCGAAGTTATTTTATAGTTTAATAAAATGTTTATTTTCTAGATTTTTTCTTGAGTGGGTCGTAGAAAAATATACTGTTCGACTCGTGAGGATTGTCCATATCCACACTAGTTGCACAAACTACTATTGTATTGAATACTAGTAAAGTATATTTATAAAAAACTTTGTATAGGTGAATAGTTATGTAGTATAGGTATATTGAGTTCAGTACCTACTTAGTATCTCAATTTATAAGAGGAATGATAATTAATACTTTTCGTACTTCCGGGCCTAAAGTGACAACTTCACTCCCTTGTGACAGGTACTAAAGTGTCACATTTAATCCCTCCGGGATTAAATATTGACGAAACTCCCGGAACGATTAAATCACAAACAAACGAATTTAAGGGATATTTTATTGAAAAATATAATTAATTAGAATGGTAATTAACGTTAATATTCAAATTAATATTGTGACAGTTCGTCATATTGACCAGTCTTTCCTGGGTTAATGCAGCAGGTAACTGACGAGTAACAGATAGGTCCTTTTCATATTGAACAAACCGCTTTTGATTTATCATCGAAGTAGACTAACAGCGCATTTTCAGTAGGTTGTCTCACATTTTTTAAGCGGCACCACTTTTTAAAAGCATCGTACTGCTGCTCGTATAGTTTTCTAGATTTCGGTGGTAACAATTCTTCACCTACTTCGGCTGCTCTTTTATCAATATCAGATACACCTTCTTCACTCATGATACCAATAATTATCAATAACAATGTTTCTTTACAATGACACTAGTAATGACAATGTTTCTAAATTATAACTGTCACAACGCAATGTTACTATGGTAACTTATTTTAAAGACAGTTTATTAAATGAGTTGAAGAGAGAAAAAACTGATTGAAATTATTGAAATAATTAATAAAATCATACCGGAAGTACGAAAAGTATCGTATATACCTTGCGACTGAAGTACATTTAATCCTTCAGGTAAATTATGGCCCTCCCTGCGGTCGGGCCATAAACTTTACCTTCAGGATTAAATGTACTACTTCAGTCCCGCGGTATATAATATACTATTATCTACAACTTTCATCTAACGGGTACGATTTGACTTTATTTTCAGTGTCATAATGACGTGTATTACCGCACTAGTGCGATAATAGCGATCAAGAAAAAAAATAATACCAGAATTAAATATTTAATTCATATTATGTACTTTAGGTTACATATTTTCAATATCCGAAAGGAGATTCTCCTCGTTTGAACTTATTTTTATAGATTTTTGTTTATTCAATTTTGACAATTTGATAACATGAGTAATTTATTTTACTTCCACAGCTTTGTTTGTATTTGCTGCTGTAGTAGAGTGACCTGGGAAAAACTAAGTCAGTGTCAGGTGGACTGCTAAAATTTACTTTAGTGAAAAACCAGAAATAAAATATTTTTTAAGAACAAACTGAACATTACTACATTTGGCGACGAGAAAAAGTAAAACACCATATCGCAAGACGGATTGGACACAGCAGGACTGTTAGTGCCCAGGAAAAATTTTCATTTTGAAAAATTTTGCCCGGATAGGGAAGAATGTGATTATTACCTTCAACGTTTCGAGGTATAACTAGTTATTTATGGACTTGAAAGCACAGAGAAAGAGAAAACAATGTTTTTTCTTGCTAAGGTGGGGTCTGATGCATTTAAGATTTCAGTTGACCATTTTAAACCACATGCTGTAACAAATCAAACATATAAGGACCTTTTGGATGTATTGTCAAAATATTATGGAAAGAAAACGTATGTCCTGTCGGAAAGAGTGACTTTTGCACTCAGATGGCGTCGTGGAGATGAAACTATAACCAAATTTATGTCTATCTTACGTGGTTTGGCTGGTTCTTGTGAATTCGGCGGAAATTATAACGAACGTCTACGTGACCAGTTAGTGATTGGTATTAATAATTCGGCATGGCAACAAGAAATCATTTTAAAACATACAACAAACCAAGCATCATTAAGCGCAGTAGAAACGTTAGTATTACAACTTGAGCAAGCATCAATCCATAGCAAAAGACTTACAATAATGTTTCCTACCGATACAGGTACTGTTAATCGTTTGAATAAGAACCAAAAATATCGTAGTGGTTTTAATACAAACATGGGTGGACCATCAAAACAAACACCAAATACACTTGATAAAAATAATCTGGGTATATTTTATGGTAATGCTAAACATAGTGACCGAAATCATTGCCCAGCGAAAGAAAAAAAATGTTCTGCATGCAACAAATTAGGACATTTCGCAAAAGTGTGTATTTCAAGTGGTCGGATGAGGATGAAGTATGATAAAAATAATGCCAGACACGTGCGAGAAAACAACGAACATATTCCTAATAGATTCAGATATGCCACAAGAACTACAAGAAGACAGGAGCCGTAGAAACAGTTTTTCATCAACAGACAGTTTTTTACGTCATGTGCGTAATGTTAAATCACCAAACAAAGTAATGTTAATGGTTATAGTGGAAAACAGAAAACTCGAAATGCTTTATGATCCAGGCGCTTCACATTCAGTTATAGGGCGCTTGGATTGGGAGAGACTTGGGAAACCACGTTTAAGTAGCACAGGAAACTTGTTTGCATATACAGGAGTCCAACTAAAAACATTAGGAGTGATAAATGTACGTGTATGCACCTTTAACAAATCAAAAATGTTACCTCTTTATGTAATTGACACAAATGATTATCCACTTTTTGGTTTAGACTGGGTCTTAGCTTCCGATTTAAAACTCCCACCTGGGTCAAAAATATGTTCACTAAGAGGACCTATACAAAATACAAGACAAGAACATGAAGCAAATCTAAAAGAACCATTACATTTAGATATTGACAGATTATTAAAAAAATGTCCTAGCTCATTCAATAATAATATAGGAACAATAGATGGACACAGGGCAAAAATACACGTTTCAAATAGTGTAGTTTCTAGAGCATCTCGAGCTAGACCAGTGCCGATTGCCCTGCAAGAGCAAATAACAGCAAAATTGAACAGATTAGTGAAAGAGAACGTTTTGGAACCTGTAGATACGACAATAACTCCCGTTGAATGGGCTTCTCCAGTTGTGGTGGTCATGGAATCAAATGGCAGTTTACGTATATGTGGCAATTTTACGGTTACTATAAATAAACACGTCCAAACTGATGACTATCCTCTACCTCGATTTGAAGAAATTACTTCAAGAATGTCTGGTGGCACACACTTCTCAAAAATAGATCTTAAGGATGCTTATTTACAGCTATCTGTTTATCCTGAGTCACGAAAATATTTAGTTATTGCGAAGCATAAGGGTTATTTTAGGTATAAGAAGTTACCATTTGGAGTTTCATTTGCACCAGCACTATTTCGAAGAATAATGGATCAACTATTGTCTGTATTGGAAGGTACAGTCTGTTATTTAGACGACAATTTTAGTAACAGCAGAAAATATTGACGAACATTAAAACGAGTAGAACAAGTCTTAGAACGCTTACAGTCGGCGATAATAACAACCCAGAAGTCCAAATGTCAATGGTTACAAGAAAGTGTGACATATCTAGGACATCAAATAGATAAAAAAGGAATCCATCCAACGCGCGAACGTATCACAGCCATAAAGGATATGCCAGAACCCACAAATATTACCGAGCTTCGGTCATTTTTGGGATCTATTACATATTATGGTAGATTCATAAAAAACCTTCACACGATTTGTGTCCCATTACACAGATTATTACGCAAAGATACAAAATGGAAATGGACATCCGATGATAAAAAAATTTTTGAGACTTTGAAAAACATACTTTCTTCAAATGATACTTTGGTATATTATAATCCACAATTACCATTATATGTATCGAGTGACGCATCAAACAAAGGTGCAGGAGCTGTATTAGCACATAAATATCCTGATGAATCGTTGAGGCCCATTGCATATGCATCAAGAGCATGGACTGCCGTAGATACTCGTTATAGCACAATAGATAAAGAAGCACTTGGTATAATATATGCAGTAACGAAATTCCATCAATATCTGTATGGCAGACATTTCTATCTATCAACTGATCATAAACCGCTAGAGCATATTTTTAGTGAGAGACGAGAGAGTCCAAAAGTTGCTAGTAACCGTTTGCTTCGATGGGCAATGATTTTGAACAGCTACAATTACACAATTAAATATACCCCAGGATCTAACAATTCTCCAGCTGACTTATTATCTCGATTACCACTTGATAATCAGTCTGAAAAGATTTAATCAGTAGAAGAAATGGGTTTTCCTAGAAGAGCTCATCTTTTGAATCTACGCCCACACCAATTACCACTGACATCCAGTGAACTAAGAAGATTATCATCCAAGGATAGTACTCTCAAAGATGTTATCAAATACATTCGTTCTACTTGGCCTTTGAAAAAGCACTTATCAGACGAAATTATTCCCTAGTACGAAAAACGAGATGAACTGTCTTTTGAAGAGGGGATAATTCTTTGGAAAGGAAGAATCTGTATACCAACGACATTGCAGAGACAAGTTCTAAGCATGCTTCAAGATGGGCATCCAGGAGTTACCGCAATGCAATCCATGTCTAGATTGCATGTTTATTGGCCACATTTTGATAATGATATTGAGATGTTTGTAAAACAGTGCACCGCTTGTCAGAAATCACGTCAAAATGAACGAAAAATGCCCTTATATCCGTGGGCAGCTCCACCAGAACACTGGTCAAGGATTCATATCGATTTTGCAGGGCCGTTTCAGGGAAAAATGTGGTTACTGGTGGTTTTGCATATACCAAGTGGCTGGAGGTAATTCTTATGACTTCTACCACATCATCAAATACTATTAAGGCATTATTAGAAATTTTCGCTAGGTTTGGCCTACCAAAATTTATTGTATCAGATAATGGACCACAACTCACGTCTGACGAGTTTGAACTGTTCTGTAAACAAAAGAGTATTGTAAACATTCGAGTAACGCCATATCACCCCCAATCAAATGGACTAGCTGAAAGAATGGTGAAGACATTCAAGGAGAGAATGAGCATTGAAGATGAACTACATCAATTTTTACGACTTCAGCAGTTTCTGTTTTCATACAGAAATACTGTACAGCGCTCTACAGGAAGAGCACCAAGTGAGTTAATGTTTGTGAAGACTCCTAGGTGCATATTTGATCAGTTAAAACCTGAAATACAGAGAAATGTGGAGAAAGAAAAAGGGAATCAAATAATGAACCATGATAAAGGCACAAAATCTACACAATTTGTGGAAGATGAAACTGTCTGGATTAACAATCCGTTGACAAGAGGATCAGAGGCAGGTAAAATTGTAAAACAAACTGGTCCTTACTCTTATATTGTGAATACAGAACTAGGTCACAAAAGAAAACATGCAGACCAGCTTCGACCTCGTGTTTCATGCAATGGATTGGATACAGGAGGATCAAACAAAAGAAGCAATAATCAGTTTTCACTTGATGTTACAAACGATGCAGTTATGTCAACAAACGAGGAAATTTATCGTAAAACCGGAAGTTCATCACTGGATGAAACTGACCAAAATCTCGATCCACAAACCTGTGAAGAAAATAATCAATTTCAACCTTCTACCTCCGGAATGAATACATCAGTCAAAAATACCGAAGGTACGACTCCTGTGAAACTCAAACCAGTCAGAAGAAATCCACCTCGAAAAATTGTATTGCCTTCAAGATATCAAGACCAGTTGTTCATTTTTTTCCTCTTCACAATTATTGAGTTTTTTTTCTTAGTATTTGAGAACATTGTTACATACCATTCATTATTGCACAAACGTGTTATTATATTTTTTATATTCTTTTTTGTTTAGGGGAGGGGTAATGTAGTAGAGTGACCTGGGAAAAACTAAGTCAATGTCAGGTGGACAGCTAAAATGTACTTTAGTAAAAAAACAGAAATAAAATATTTTTAAAGAACAAACTGAACATTACTACAGCTGCTATTGTCACAAAATATGATCTACAGTATCTATGTGTACAGTCAATATTATTAACAATACGTTGTATTGAAATATTTTTTTAATAAAATTTGATATACTGTTGATAATACTGATAAACAGTTGTGGATAGAATTTTGTACGCAACAAGTGGGATAGGAATTATCAACGCACTCATGTGAATAAACGACTCGGCCTAAGGCCTTTTCGCATAAACTTCACATGCGTGTTATAATAATGTCCATATCCCACTAATTACGTGGATAACTGATGCAAAAAATAAGTGTTGTAAACGGAATACTATTGTAATTTATTTCTCTTGAGTGAAGCAGAGCCAGAAACAAGAAGGAAATTTGACAATTCCCACATGGATGGAATGAGATTACCTTCGCAACCCATACTATGAAGTCGCAGATATTTGAAAACTTTATGATATGTGAATACCTACAAAGAGGTATACAGGATAGTCAAATACTAGTGATATGGCATGAGAATTGAACGAAGCGAAAAAAATAGTATCACCATAAGGTTTCCCACTCGATTTCAAACAAGTGTTACCCAAGCTAAATGGAGCACCCTCTACAAAAACTGCGCACATCACGGAATTTTCCACCATTCCACTATAATATCCATTCAAAAATGTATGAGTATACCATCGCCAGTTGTTCAATATTTTGTTATCCAAAAACTGTATACTCCTCACCCCACTTCCTTGGGACGTCTAACTTGAACATGAAAAAGTAAATTTTACTGAATTTGATCAATACTCAGATTCCCTCAGGCTCCAAGTTTCTCTCCAGATATTACGTTTTCCGTTTAGATGAGAAAAACAACACATTTCTGATTCTGGCTCAATTCATAACTCAATTGGAATATTCCCTTGAGGAAAGTGATTTTATCACAATAGCGCTAGTTTCAAAGAATTTATATACTTTGATTCTTCTTGTAACGCGGCTACCACTGAGTGCTGAGGTTCTACAGGAATCCATCATAGCTGGTGACACGATGATATGAGAAATACCTAACAAAGCATCTCGTTCGTGTTGGCATGTAGTTGTGTTCCGTATTCACCCATCCAGTTTTACCTGTGCGTGCAAAACTGACGAATGAGGACGACGTTTGTAAAGGTAAAATTAACAACTTAGATCCCGTCCTTCAAAGGTGTAGATTTCATCCCATCAAAAAGCGGATACTATCTTGAAAAGTGAGTTTAGTTAAGGAAGACGGAGAAAATAGATAAACTTTATAAAATTCACCAAAAAAACTAATAGTAGGAGAGCCATCGGAGAAAACCTCCAAGTAAAGTTTATCATAGTAAAACCTACTGCTTTGGTCGTTTTTACCACAACATTGGCTTTAGAAGTTTTTCTGCCTTCGATGATGTGGACTGTAGGTTCTGGCATCGAATAATACACTCTAACAATTATTCAGTAAACATCAATAACTTCACCTACTACCAATATGTAATATCAAACATCACGAATCTGATATGAGTTTCGTAAATAGATACTTCACCGCACTATTAATATTAAATGTACAGTTTGTACAATTATTCATTTTTACATTTCCTAAGTCTAATTGATTTTTCTCAATTTCATTGGATGTTGACGTCATGGATATATTTACATTTCCGTTTCTTATGTTTGATATTATTTCAGCATGACGCTTTTTGTTTAGTTGAAGATAAGGTTCCATAGGAGTTGAACTACTATGACCGGTTACTTTCATAATTTGTTATTCACCAACTCCAGAATTTGTCAACCGGCCTACTGCTGTAGATCTGTTGGAAAGGTTTGATATTTTAACGATTTTTGTATCCAAACCAATAATCTTTGCAGCAGATTTAGTCCATTTGTTAAGTTCATTTATGTCAACTGGCATATTTTTAAACCAAGGACTGTTTAAAGTTTTATCCCAATTATTGTTAACTGTTAAAAATAATCGGTTGCTTTTAATGTTCTCTTATCTTTTTGATAAGAGTTTTTTAAACAACCGAACTAGACAATTTTCCGGATTTTCCTTATTTGGTGTGAGCCACTTACTGAAATATTCTTGGAGCCTCCCTGCGCGGTCTTGGTAAAAATAGGATTATATTTGGGTCTTCCAGATGGTGTTCCGTCATTATTAATTTCTTCCTTGGAAAATTCAGTTAAACATCGGCAAGCCTCACCACCACGCCAAGCTAATTCCACTGTGATTATATGATACGATTTTCTTTGTAGTCCATTGGGTGTATTTTTATTCCAAAACTGAATAATACCCGTTAATTCTTCACAATTCAAAGATGCACTAGATATTTTTCTCTTCTCCGGGATACCTTGTAGTTGCCTTCTCTTCGCGTTTCTCGCATTTCTAGCAGCTTGAAAAATGATATATTTTAACGGATCAAAACGTCGATTATAATCGTTATAATATTTTTCTTGGATTAATTTGGCTGTATTGTTCCAAATAGTCTTTATTACCATTTCCTTATACTCGTTTCCATCAGATTTTCGCATATTAAACGCCCATTCTGTGAGGATATCTGCAAGTTTTTCATCCGATGTGTGTTCTTCCAGGCTATGATGACGTTCGTTGCAAAATTCCATGAATTGTTTCCACACGTACTTTTTAGATCGCACGGTATTTTGCGGCATTTGTTCTTTCACTTCCTTTTTAATCTCCCTTAGATCAAACAGACCAAAACGGTTTTCAGAATTCATTCTTGATACAATGATTTTGACGTTTGAAAATTGCATGTATCCAATCAGGTGCCGAAATACGAAATCGAAAACATGGTGTTTTGAGATATCAATCCTCATATTTAAACCAATCGAATGCGCGTATTTTGTATTGAGTGAAATAATCAAAATTATTCAATATTTTCATATATATTTTTCCATTGAAGTGAAATTCTTCAGAAACAAACAGTTTCATTGAAAAAAAGTGATAATATATTCAAATAAATCTTGATTGATTGCTTAAAATCATGTTCTACGCTTTAAGCAACAAATTCGTACAACCGGTAGTACTGATAACTAATTTTACTTAAGGGGCATCTACCAAATTCGACCTTTTGTTTCCCTACGTCCTCACGTTTAAGTTCACATAACGAAAATTTTATTAGAAATATGAAAGCTCCGCAACATGTAGGTAGCCAAGCGGTCCAAGCGGATTTTGGTTCACGTACATCGTCAGTACTGAACTGGGAGACCGCTGAGAAAGGCGAGCGTTGTATCAACAATGGAACAGCACGCGACTACCGAAGCAGAGAGACAATGTCAGTCATAGAAGGATAGAAAAGCTAGAGATGGATTTTTATCCGATATTTTAGTGGTAGAAACCGAATTTCAATAAGGAATTGTACGGTCATAAGTAATTTGAGGATTCTGAGATTTTTATATAGTATTCATAAAGCTTCAAATTAGACCCCTTATAAATAAGTTTTTCCATTCAATCCATATTTAATTCTTTACAAGGGCCTAAACTTTGCTTAATATGTGTATTTTTCATATTTTTTTCAACAAAATTTGGTTAGCATTTCAAAGTTTTTATTCAATGAGAACTCTAAGTTCAACATTAATCTACATGATATATTTTTTTCTTAATTTTCAATACATCCATTACTTCAAAATTCTTTGCCAAAAATACTTCGATATTTTGTCAAATCGCTGCCGATAGATTCCCCTTAATCGTCTTCTCATATTTTGTTCTAGGGTCTTGTAACGTGTGTTGAAAAACAGTGTCAATGATTTTGGACAATAGTGAACTGAATTAAAAATTGTTTGATCGTAAATAGATTTCTTGATATCAAATCTGAGTAATTGGACTTCCTAGCACTAGTGCCGCACCCTGTATGTATTGTATTTGAATTTGAATGCATGTTCTCAATCTATATATGCAATATCCCAAAAAGAATTATTTGAACGTGTATGTTATGTGTGTGTTATGAATTGTTATTAAATATGTATTACCCATGTTTTCGGATAATAAATCTTCACTGACAGAACACTTAAGCCCCGGTCAGGACAACAAATTGAAGGACATACCAGATACTTACTCCATTTAGTATCGCAAACAGAAGCACCATTAATCGTATAGCATAAGAGCTAGAGAAAATTAGTCTTACAACCACAAAGTCAACTATTTCGAGACTCTATAAGATGCGAGGAATACTAGGAGAAATATAATCCTATTCACCTATTCACAGAAAATCTACACTAGCCACTTTGAGATATACTTCCCAAAAACTATTGCAATGATATCTGTGGATTAGTGGGATGCCCGTTCCACTACTTTTTCCATGGAAGATCATATTATTTCCGTTATTGAAAAAGTTGTTTATTGTCATCAAATGGAATCCTTCAATAACAAAGATGTAACTTATATTATTTGACTGTTTTCACAAAAAACATTTGCTTAATCTGTGGTGATATTATAAGTACTTTAAAATAATCAGGTTATACATCGATAACTTGATGCATAATTACAAAAAGTGTCAGTTTGACAGTTTAAATAATCCAACCGCGAGGCGGGAGCATTATTCTGTCAAATTGACATGATTTGTGATTATGCAGGAAGTTTGAGATGTATAATCGTATTTATTTTGAAGTACGTATTGTATTTGATACGATTATCTGTTGACTAAATAAAAACAATTTATAAATCAAGATACAAATTGGTACAATGTGAATTACAATCCGAATCGACTTACTCTCCAATAAACGTCAAAATTTGACGGTAATGTTAGTTTGTGTATTGTTGTATATTGATGTCGATGTGGTTACTATGGAAATTGAAGTTTCGTGAAATTTTTGATTGGTAGAGCTACTTTATGTATAATCAGGTATTATCGAAATTAAACGAGTTGAATTAACTCAATTTATCGTTCTGATTGGTTGAAACTGATACGAAAAAAATAATCAGGGATAAATTATATATCTAATAGAGTACAATCCCAGAGTGATCAGACATAACTTATTCTTACAAAGATGAATCATTATATTCTCAGTAGCGTCTCATGTGCTTAAAATACCTACGTGCTACCTACGTTATGGAGTTCACCTTGTGACACCTGGGCAGATACCAGGTGAGAAAGGTAACTGAAAATAAGAGTGACTTAACTTAAATTTGTATGGCTGATTTTTATATATGTTTTGCAGAATACTTTTTATTCGAAGTAGTAGGTATCCACAATTGTTGGACACTTTCCATGGACCAGAACTTTTGTCAGACGCTTCAAATTTTCCCTAAAAAAGACAACAATAAAAAGTGAAGCATGGCGGACATCTTCTGATGCTGGAGGGACAGAGAAAAATTACCTCGAAAGTGACAGCTAGCTCTGGCATAAACTGAGAACCATAATAAATGATTGAAGCGTCACTCGAATTACACTGCGAAAAATTATTTCAGCATGAGGTTGTGTTTTATCGAATGTATCACATGGTATCTTTTCATTTCTTTCGTACTGATTATTGTCCCGTTTTCCCTTTTGACGCACAATCTATTTCAGTCTACTGTTTATGTGTATTTGCGCGCCATGTATGGTATACAGTATAGTTCAAGTCTTCTGTGGGAACACATCTTTTTCTGTTTATATCGCGTGAATCATCAGTTTTAACGTTAAAGTGAATTTGCAATAGTGAAGATCGTACATCCGGCTGAATAATTTTTGTTGTGAGAGTATGTTTGGTTACTACTTTTTGTCTGACTGATGGAATATAACATATTTAAAAATCTGATATGTGAATATAAGTAGAGTTTATATATTTTTTGCAGAGCTTTAAAGCATCTGACAAAAAATCTGGTCCATGGAAAGCGTCTAACACTTATGAATACTACTCCAGAAAAATATTCTACAAAACATCAGCCATACAAATTTGAGTTGTCACTCTTATTTTCAGTCACCTTTCTCACCTGGAACCTGCCCATGTGTCACAAGGCGAGCTACACAAGCACGCAGGTATTCAAACCACATGAGATGCTACTGAGACCTGAGGTTTCATCTATAATGTCAGATCGCTCTGGGATCGTGGACTATAATACACAAATACACATATACACTGAGCTTATCAACTATGACGTTTATGTTTTATGTTCATGGCAGGAGCATCTAAGTGAATATTAGTCATCACATGCGACTAGGATACAACAATTCATCCACCACCATTAATCACCTGCTTATAAATGAATTAATTTTTTTTCTCTTCCTCCAATTTGGGAAGTTTTTATAAGCTGTCTTTTATATTTTGTTTTGTGGTAACCTCTTCTTTGTAAACAATATTTTTAAT
>CAJUYG010005385.1:0-14016 GCA_910591675.1 Galerucella calmariensis | reverse complement strand
CTTGAATGAATGATTTATTACTCCTCGTACTTTCTGTACAGACTATAATGTGATTCAAGACCAACATATTCAGGTGTACAGAGATCAATTGAATGGATGAGGCTTTTACTCGAAGAAACTATTGATAAAGATACTGTGTTAGCGAAGCGCGTCACGAATATGAATTGAGCTTAGTTCAAATATAATGCAGATTGAAACAAATTAAATTGTTTTATTTCATCGCACAGACAGAGATCAATTAAATAGTCACCTCACTTAGTTAAAACAGCCGGAAATCGGAATAATGTACCTTGTCATTTGTTCCTCATATTCCACCTTAAGCAACACTACATAACGATGGATGGGCCATCCTGGAAGCAAAAATAAATTAAATAATTTTTAAATTTTGATAAACAAAAAATTCCATTGCTCCAGACACAGATTGTGGTCAATGATACTAGCAAGCTACCAGAAATAAAAAACACAATTGCAACGGCTTAAGACACAATAAACTTCTTTCGTGAATCGCCAGCCCGTAGGAAATCGGCTCCAAATCTTCCAAGGCTCTGTGAGACCTGATGGTCGAAAAATATAAGAGCATACAAAAATTTTCCAAAAGCTTCACTGACATTGTTAGGGCACTAGAACATCTAACTGTCGAAGGAAGCTATGTAACAAGAAAATCTGCCTACCAAATTGAAATATATGTGTACTTACCAAACCAATATTCATCTTAGGCTTAAACATAATTGCAAGATATACTCTGCAATTTTGTAGCCCGTTATAAACGTTTTACAAGTTTATGGTGGAGAAACATATTGATGATATTCTAGATGTAATCAAAGAAGATCGACAAGAGGTCGAAAATGTTTCTTATGATTTATCGTTGAGTGAAAAATAACAAGAGACGCGGATCCTATGCTTTAAAATGTTCATGATCCCCCACTATTATTGTAAAACTCAGTTGCCGTAATGATGCGCCTCTAGCGCGAGAAACGAAAACTACTTATCTATCTACTTATCATTCAACGACAGAAGTAATCCACCATCTGAGTCTGCAGTTGAATACTGGAAGCGGTCAATAATCATCCCCTTCGTCTTTGGATGTTAGATTCTCCAACGAAAATACACCCTGCTTTTGCTTTAACTTATCTTCTTCCTTCAAGCATGCTCAAATTGGCTTCAAAAGTTTCCAAAAATAATGCAGAATCTTTCATGGAATTTTATAAGTTGGGTGATGTCTCTGCAGAATTAGATTTGTCGTACAATAAGAGGAAGAAAAATAATTTAGCAGAAGACAAATTGAAGGACATTGAAGTGGCTGCACTTTTGGAGGAAGTTAATGTTTTTTTCCCTGCAACAAGGCAGGCACTGCTAATATTAAGTGCTTTCCGATCCACTACTGCTACCGTGGAAAAATCGTTCAGTACCCTACGAAGGGTAAAAACCTAGCTCAGGAGTACAATGGGTGATGATACTGTTACGCGAGCTGCTGTATTAATGTGCTCAATTAGTGCCTCCAGTGAAATTCCCATATGAGACGACTATGGCTCCTCCGCCTTATTTTCGAGAATGATCTGGAACACGTAACATCTAGAAAAACCCAGCGCACCCACCAGAACTTCGAGAGTTTACTAGAACTACATACGTGCGAGTATAAATAGGCGACAAGCATCGCAGCGGAGTTAGTTAGTCAGTTAGTGTTGATACTGAAAGAAAGCAATCGCGCCTCGATAAAGTGACTCTCATATAAATTATAGTTAGTGTGTGTTTAGTGTGATATATAAATTATTAAATAAGGACCGTATTTGAATATAAATCTGTAAATATAAATTAATTGTAAATATAAATTAGAATAAACGTTACAATACTATGATACATTGGGTTGTGTTTGATGAATGTGCATCGAGAATTTTTGAAGGAAAATCAGGACTGCATAGTGAAGAAAGTTTTGGATAAATTTAGTTTAAACCCAAGATAGATGTTATTAGTTTAATTTAAGAATAATTAAAATCTCAAAGTTTTGTTTACATTTGCCTTTTCTTTTTATCCTAAAATTTTACATTTTGGGCGACCATGGACCATGGTTTGCCCCCCCCTGTTGTAAATCCTGGCTACGCCCTTGAAACGATGGCATTCTAGATCATTTTAAGAGCTTGTTTAACTATCATCCGTTGTTTACCAGTAAACAATAAAAACTAAATAGATTAGGTTTGTTCGTAGAACAGACAGAAACTATCAGAAACCGTCAGAGGCATGCGCATTAAAAAAAAGCGTTTGTAGAAACAGTTTGACAGTTGGTGATTTAAAAATCCACTGTTCGTAGAAAGGAATTTGCGGTTTCGGATCAGTTGCCAACCATCAGAATAATTTGCTGACAGGGATTAAATTTTCAGTTTGAACATGAGAACATTATTTGTATTGTGATGGTGTAGAGAGTGACAAATTTTTACTATTTTTCTATTATAGTAAAAAAAACATGATAATAGCTAACCAGTCAGTTCCTTCTAAAATAAAACGTGAGTAAAATAATTTGTATGTTGTAACACCGGACATTTGAAAAAAAATCGCTGGCTTCTTATTAGGATGCTTATTAGGATCCTTTTTTTTTCAGCTCTTCTCCAAGTGATGAGAGCTTTTAGCTCATTTTTATCAAAGATATCACTGTCAAATTGTCAAAATTTTTCACCCGTCGATCGACTTACAACGAATCCCAAACGGAATGTCAGAGTTTGACAAATTTCCAATCGATTGAAAATTCCTTCTACGAACAAACCTATGTTCTGAGGACCCATAACAATATGGTTGATCTGTCAGTGACGACATTCTGGAATGGTCTATTGATCCATAGAATTTTAACATAACCTCATTCAAAGTACAAAAGTGAATGTAATTTTTTTCAATCCGTTTTAATTGAGAGTAATACCACAATCTTCGATAGACTATATATTTATTTATATACAGGGACATCACATGTATATGTTAATTGGATTGATGGCTTGGTTGGTGTTTGAAACTGTACAACATGTAGTTATCAGAATTAGAGATGTTAAGCGTGTAATGTTGGAAGCTTTGTCTCAAAAAGATCCTGTATTAAGAAGACAACAGTTTAATTTTGCTATTAAATACCACAATGCTTTATTTGGGTAAGAGTTAAACGTATGTTGCTTTCGTTTATTTGGGCTTCAAACCCTTGTGCGTGACGCCTCAGTCGTCACGACTTTTAAGCAAAACGAACACGATTTTTTAGGATCCTCAAAACCACTTGTCATGTGCCAATGCCAATGAATTTCCTGTGTTGTTAGAAGAACAGTCTTCAATTATAATGTTTTTGATAATATAATTTTGCATATTTAGATATTTTTAGTAAGGTTTAAATCGTAATCGGCACAATCTTAACCTTTAAATAAACGTCAAACCGGTCAAACGTCAAATATTTAATGTCCGTGGCTTGAAGCTCATACTTTTCGTTATGTGCTCAAGGGGCAAGGGGAAAGTAAGACTAGGCGTTACGCCCGGTAATAAACTAACGAAATTCAGTCACTACGAGCTGCTATGGTTGAAATAATACGCTTCTTAGATAATGACAAAAATTTCACTTTTCAAATAGATCGTTCCAAATTTAGATATTACCTATAGGTAAATCTAATTAAAAATTATATATTTGACAGCTTGCCAGTGGTCAATCTTAATAAAAATTCATTTGACAGCTTTTTTATCCGTACACGTACGGATAATTTTTTTTTCTACGACCGTGCGTTTTTACCCACTTTCCCGCACGCATTTTAGTTTTGAAAGTGTCACTTTCCCGCACTAGTGCGGGAAAGTAAAATTATTCAATTTTTGACCTTATTAGATAGTTTTTTACTTCGGGAGCTATAACTATTGTTACAACAGGTGAATAAATAGTCCATCAAAGAAAATCTACTTCTATTTTAGCTTTTTGTTGCATTTTTAATTTTTTGAAAATATAAAACAATGAAGATATTTTTATATACATTCTTTAAAGTTGTGTCATAAAACAACTATCAAACCACCCGGGTTTTATATAAGAAAAATATATCAAATAAAATTTTTTCATCTACAAATGACTTAAAACCGTTGCCGTCACCTTCATCGTCATCTTTATGTGACCTGCAACCAATGCCATCCTCATCAACGTATTCTACTAACCAGTTAACACCAAATAACTCCACTGGGCCGGCAATTTTAAATAATTTACAGAATGCAACAAATTGTATAGTTAAAATAATACCCTTCTTGGTGTGCGTCATCGATTGTGACGTATATCCGGGTTTTCGGCATGTCGTTTATTTTATTTGCTATTTTGACATATAGCTAACCTTAAATTTGATAAATAAAATCATCAGGATCGTATTAGGCCAAAGCCGAGAAGGCTAGGAAATTAATAATTACCAGCTTCTTTTTCTTACTGAAAATACTTCAGAACTTTCAAAATACTGATGTTTTTTCGTGTATCTAGGCATATTTTTGTATTATTTAGATAAATATAACAATAAGATTAATATTCACTTCTCATAAATAATAAATGACCGTAAGCAACAAAGTACAAACCTGACAAGAACTGTTAGTGTGACAGTAGAAAAAGACGTAAGACACATTGCCGCTACGAAAGTTACGCCTTCATAGTATTTTATCCTCGCGATTGATAGGTTGCGCTGGCGCATAATCTAAACATCAACCAATCAAATTTTTGTAAGTCAAAGATTAGGGTTAACGTTTATAAAACATTCAAACGGTTCATTATTGTGATATTTTTATTAGGATTAATCACAGACCTGCCTTTTTTTCCATTTCTTCCTACGTAATGTGATAGAAGGAGATTAACAATCGATGACGCACACCAAGAAGGGTATTATTTCAACTATATCTCTAATATTAATATTTATAATAATAATAATAATTTTTGGTTGAAGTTTTGTATATGTATGATGTTGAAATAAAATAACTTTTGAAAAATGGGTTGGTATACTTTTTTGTACATACGGTCGTAGAAAAATAATGTTCCTAACTCATGCGTAAAGTGTCTTTCCCGCCCTTGACCGCTTGCCCGAACTCCGCTTCGCTTCGTTCGGGTCAACTGCAGTCGCGTGCGGGAAAGTATCACTTTCCACACTTGTTAGGAAAATAACTATTTCCGTACGCGTATGAATAAAGGCCACTTTCCATAGAGCTAGACAGTGCGATATATGTCACTTTCCTATGTGATCGTAGGAAAAATAAATATTAAGACAGGTGAAGCTAAATTAAAATTTAAAAAAGTAAGCCTAGGATTTTTTACTAATATTTTTATTTTTCAGTCTTGTGGACAGACTAAATGAAGCCTTCAGTATATTTATGTTCACACATATGGTTGTAGCATCAATAATATTGGGAATAGGGATATATACATTTTTACATGTAAGTCTAGGAAAAAAATATTAATATTTTAATTTATTTAAAATGTTTTTATTATAGGCAAAGTCCTTGTCAATTATTCTGGTATGTATAGGATGGTTTTGGGGATTGTGTATGGATTGTATTAGTGGTCAACGTATACAAGACGAGGTAAAAAGTCCAAGTCCTATTATTTTTATGCAAACTAAAAATAATATTGAAATTTAAACAATAATCTTCATTTTAGACTTCAGAGCTGGCCGTAGCAATTTATAACTCACCATGGTATGATTGTGAGCAAGAATTAAAAAAGGACGTGTTGATGGCTCTTCATAAATGTCAAACATGTCAAGTACTACGTGCTGGAGCCTTTGGAGTCATGGATAGAGCAATGATTTTAGCGGTAAATAATAAATAAATATTTACTAAATTGTATATTATACACCAAGGTGGTGAAGACTATTATTATTGACAAAGCGGAATAAGGTGCGAAGCTTAAATGTCTTCACCACTGTGATGTACATAAAATTTTTTCCACTACTAGCCAAATTTAAGACAAAAATTAAAAATAATTTACTAACGCACCACGAGAAGCGTTTACATCGTCGTCTGACTGACAAGTACACTGTCAGTTTTCGACTAAGAACATAAAACAGACAGGGAGGAGCATTTACTAAATAACAGCCAGTTTCACAATAATAGGTTACCTCATGGTTAAAAAGTATCCAACGGCTACGACAAAATTTGGGTTTCACAGTATGTGGTTTACCATTAAAAAATTTAACTGCAATCCAAAGTACGGGTAACTGTGCTAACCAAGGAAATCTAACCTAATTTATGATTGTTAACTGCATCAACTGTCAAATTTTAAAACTGTATAAATATTGTTATTTTTAATTACAAACAATTGGAAACAAACAATTGAAAGAGTACGATGTTGATGCCTATAGCAGTGACGATGAAGTCAGGCGGCCAAAAATTATTCGCCCAAGAAGTGATTATTTCGAAGAATTCGACAGTCACAATTTTTTATGCAGATTTCGTATGTCAAAGTGGGCAGTAGAAAGTCTGTTGGAGGATATTAGGGAGGCTATTTCCCATCCTACAATTAAAGCGTGGGGTAGTTTGGTAGTTCCAGTATAAAAACTGTAAAAAATAACCTCTAAAGGTCTGCTTTTTCCTTTCATTTGACATAGAACATCATACTATCGATGGTTTTCATACCAACACAACAAAAGTTAATATAATTTCATAAGTTATCTGACCATCAGTTAAATGATGATTGTGAAACATGTTCTATACTGTATTTGAAAATCAAGAGAGAGTAAATTCCCAGAAATGTTTTGCAGTTATCAGTGTTAAAGGCAGTAAACCATAGACGTGCGTTTTCAAAATTAAATTAATATGGAAATAGAAATACATATTTAATTTGTTTTAGTTATTTGTACCTAGTTTATAATGGTTAGTGTCTCGGTTAAGGTTACTTAATCCTAAGAGTTTACCACCTATTGTGAAACTGGCTGTAAGTTTGCGTCCAAATAGGAGGTTGCAAATGGCAAATAGTCGTTTCCGTTTTGACAGTGGCGTACTGTTTATATAGGGTATGGGATATGTGAAATTTTACAATTGTAGCTTATTGCAATGTATTAAATATAAAACTATAAGCTGTCCTATGTCCCATACAAACAATATTGTCTAGGAGCAATGAAAATACGAATATAGATTAATACTTCTGATAATACTTTCGTTTAAGCTTATTTTCACCAAAAAAAACTACATAAAGAAGGCATGTTCTTTTATTCACCGGTAGATCCACCAATCGACCAACTGCGTTTTTATATTCATTGGTGAATTTTAGATTGAAGAAATGAAGCGGTCATTTATTACTGTTGCATCAACCAAAATTGCAAACCACTCCACCGTTGTATCGAGGTGGTGGATAACTTTGGTGGTTCACTAAATGACAGCTTAACCTCAAAAAACTAACGATTTTTTGAAGCAGTCAAAGAAATGGACGAATTAATAGAAATAAATTTAAAATGTGGTAACAAGGTATTGACGGCGCCATTAACAGCGTCAGACATTGAAAAAATTTCAAGTGGAACTATCAGACGAACTGCTAATAACAACAATCAACTTAGAAATAGATTGTCAGTGGTCAGATGATTTAAATAACAACTGCGTTTTTGTATGTGCCACTGATGACTCCAGCATGTCGTTGCGGCGGAGACTGACGTCATTCAACCAATGTAAAAGACGTGCCTACAATCTACGTCAGTAAACGTCAACTTCACAAATGAGTCATAATTAGGGTGTTGCAAATGGCGACTTCCGTCGCATTTTCTTATACAGCTAATGAGTGACAAGACTCCTTCCTGTCTGTTTTATGTTCTAAGGTTTTCGATATATTATAAACATACTCGTTATGTCATCAGTCATTTTTGGTTGAGCGGTTTAAACTAACGGCATTTTTATTCAAATAGTTCTATCTTGATATGTAATTTAAAGAAACAAATACGTTAAAGACTATCTCCTGATTATACAAAATTATGTTGCACAAGTTTTTGTTGAACTACTCCCTGAATTCTCAAAATATTTGAATTTGTCCATTATTGACCTAGGTTAATAATGATAGAAAACATTATTAAATACTAATAGCGAAATTCAACTTCTCAGTTGGCTAGAAGAAGCAATAATTGTCAACTTCACACCTAGTAGTGGAATAATATATTACCAATAATAATTTATTTTTTATAGGTCATAAAACTCACATATTCGTACATAACATTATTACGCAAGCCGTAAAGATGTATGGTGTGGGATTTGAAGAAAAAATGACATTAGTTGAACGCCTTTTCCGAAATATTTGACAAATTATAGATTATTATCACTTATTATAATTATTATACTGATTAAATAGTCACTAGAGTCTATTTTTAGGGACAAGAAAGTATCAAAATAATAAAGTATTCGTAATCCATAGGCGTATCACTTCTTTTAGTAGATAGTTAAAATATTTTGTGAAGTTATACCTGGAGTGTTTTCGTATGAAATAACATTTGTATAAATACAGTGCTATTGAAAAGTACTTTCCCCCCCTCGTATCTTTTGAACGGCTACACTTACATTAATAAAATTTGGAGGGTGAAAATAAAGTGTTGTAAACTCCTCTACGAATGGTAACAGGTGACCTAATAGTAATAGATGAAGTCACAGTGCCACTCTGGCCAATAATTTTAAATAGGACCTTATAGCAAGTGATATCTCGTTTGAAAGGCATTGACATTGACTACATAGCTATACTAATTTTGTTTGGGTTTAAAATAATTTTGACGGATAAATTGAATAAATACCAAAATTATTATTTCACATTTAAATATTGAAGATTTTTCAGTCCGCTTCTGGTTAGTTGTCAAAAAATTGACGTTTTTAATTTAATAGTATTTGTTGCTTTGCAAAGTATTTCGGAATAGCTTAAATATTTAATTTTATTATTGTTTAACGAGACGTTTAAGAGTTTACATAGGCAAAATGGTACGTACTCAAGCCGAAAAAGTAGCAGCTATCTTAATAATTGGTGAATCTAGAAAGAGTCTCCATGAAGCGGAACGTTTATTTAATGAGATAGATGGATGAAGAATATCCTATAAAATGGCCACCTCGGTCACCAGATCTGACACCATTAGATTTTTTTTTATGGGGGTACTTGAAATCCAAGGTTAATACTACGACACCAGAGAGCATTGGCGTTTTGAAAAAAATAATTATTGAAGAATGCAATTCAATTTCAGCTGACACATTCGAACGATTACGACAGTTTACAAATAGGATGTATTACTGTCAGGAAGTAGACGGAGCACATTTCGAACACTTGCTATAAGAATCCATTGTTGATATTTGATTAATTAAATTTAAAAAAATAATTTCAATAATTTTATTATTTATTTAATTTATCCGTCAAAATTAGCTTAAACCTTAGACTAGGAAAGAGAGTGGACGCGTAACCAGAATCGTAAAACTGTTACCGCCTGCCACATCGCGGATGGGGTCAGCGGCGTAACATAATGTTTGTAATACATTTTTTCCAATGTAATAATACCAATTTGTTTTGAGAATGAATGAATGCTTGTTAAAGGCACATAATGGGTTGGTATCAAAGGAGGGAAGTCAATAAATTAATCTATTATAGAAATGAGCACCTAGATTTAATCTTGAGAAATTTAAAAATTGGTTACCCACGCCACTGCTATAATGGTCGTTTTGAACATAGAATATACGTTATATATACAGGGTGTCTCAAAATTGACGCCCGTCCTTTCAGAATATGAATAGGGGGGCTAAAACGAATTAAAACGTAAGAATAAAAAAATTGCGTTATGTCCATGGTTACAGAGTTATTGACAAAAAACAAAGATCGAACATTCAATGTTTACACTTTATTAAAAACGAAGTCAGCTAAAAACAAATGAGTAGCATAGGTTGCTATGGTAATGTTAAATGTTAATTATTAGTTCTGTCAACTTTTGTCATAATAAGTATAAGTATAATTTCATACGGTTATTTGTTTTAAAAATGGAACGTTATTATTCCAATCGAGAATATGTTGATATGTTAAAAGTATTAGGTGCGCATAATGATAATGCCAGTGCTGCATCTAGAGCATATACCGTAAAATTCCCAAATCGACGGCACCCTGATGCAAAAACTATACGACGGGTTGAACAAAGATGACTGGAAACAGGTAATTTAAATCCCAGATTGAATAAGGGAGGACGCCATTCTACGCTCAACGTCGTCCAAGAAGAGCAAATTCTTGATTTTGTTGAAGCGGAACCAAATACAAGTCTTCGAGTTACATCGAGACAAACGCATTTCCAAAAAGATACCATTCATAGATTATTAAGAAGGAATGGCTTATATCCATTTAGGCTTAAAAAAGTTCAAGTTTTACATGGAGGAGATAGGGAGCTTCGGATTAATTTTTGTATATGGTTATTGGATAACGTAAACAATGATCCACATTTTATAGAAAATATTATGTTTACTGATGAGTCTACATTTACCCAGACAGGGATTATAAATACTTATAATTTGCACGAGTAGAAAGATGAAAACCCTTATTTAATACGTAAAAGATGTCACCAAAGACGATGGTCAGTAAACATTTGGGCTGGATTATTAAATAATAATGTGATCGGCCCAAATGTGTTACCTAACCGACTTAATTCAGCATCGTATTTCTATTTTTTAAACGACAATTAACCACTGCCATTTCTCGATTAAGTGCCATTAGCAACTAGATTGAATTGTTGGTTCCAACATGATGGTGCTCCTGTACATTATGGTAGACAAGTGAGAACATTACTAAATCAAACATTCCCCGACTGTTGGATTGGAAGAGGTGGACCCGTACTATGGCCTCCTAGATCTCCAGATCTAAATCCATTAGATTTAGGAGGCGATTTGTTTGAACACCTTTTATGAATTAATTTCTTGTTTTGTAACAAATATTCGTTTTTAATTAAGTCTAAACATTGAATGTTAGATCTTTGTTTTTTGTCAATAACTCTGTAACCATGGACATAAGGCAATTTTTTTATTCTTACGTTTTAATTCGTTTTAGCCCCCCGATTCATATTCTGAAAGGACGGGCGTCAATTTTGAGACACCCTTATATGCAAATCTTAAATGAACATTACTAAAACTCGTCATCCAAATACTAGTATTAGTTGAATTGAAGACTGAATAATTACATACTTAAAAATCATTTGTCAGAGATAACTCTTTCGTCATTTAAAAGAAACAAAGCTACATAGTCCATTGTACATACAATTATTTGTTTGCCTGTGAAATGAAATTCCAATCTCCTTTTTCTCGCTTCGACTTCGGCATCCGTTAGCACAACAATTCACCATTATTCAGTTCAAAAATAAATCACAATCTTAATAACTTTCACTTGAAAATTCACGATAGAAACACAGGCCGTTTTCGCTTTGTCTGCCACATACAAAATGGCGCCCAGCAAAAGTGTGTGACAGATCGCAAGTGTCAAATAAGGCGAAGTGCGGTATCCATATGCTTTCCTAATCTAAGGCTTAAACCCAAACAAAATTAATATGGCTATGTAGCCAATGTCAATGCCTTTCAAACGAGATATCACTAAAGTCCTATTTAAAATGATTGGCCGAGTGGCACTGTGACGTCATCTATTACTATTACGTCATCTGTTACCTTTCGTAGAGAAGTTTACAACACTTTATTTTCACCCTCCAAATTTTATTAGTGTAAGTGTAGCCGTTCAAAATATACGAGGGGGGAAGGGGACTTTTGAATAGCACTGTATATCGGGTGCATTGTACAACATAAACATTTATTTTTGTATGCTGTGCATGGCTTAGATTGCGATTAATTGAACTGAAAACTTCTTTATCCGCGTTGTGTGATTGTTGCTAGGATGTTGATTTATTTGTAAAAACTTCCATCTACCATGAGCGTACAATTAATTTTTCATTGGAGATGAATTGATTATTACATTTTTTTGAGAATCAATTTATTTGGTAGTACACTAAGAAGTATATTTGCTTGAAAATTATTCGAAAAAATTGGAAAATGTTTAATGTTCTCAACAAATATCTTCTGTAAGTTCCTTGTGGCATTATTCATTCTTTTTTCTCTTATTTTTTGGGAATCAAACCACAATAAAGTTTTTTATTTCTTTTTATTGTGGTTTGATTCCCAAAAAAATAAGAGAAAAAAAAATTCTTAGCAAACACTCAGAGAGTGATGATTTTCCAACAGTATTAGGTCAATAAATTTTCGGAAGTAACGCCTCCTTCCTGTATCATTTTTTCATTTTCCAACATTTTGGTTCGTTAATAATGCAACATTTTAAAATTCAAGCTTGGAGGTGTGTGAATTTTCACAATTGGCAAAATCCCTTTCCTCAATACTGTTTATTAGTATTCAATAATTTATAATGTTGTTGTATATAAGTTGAATTTCCAGCGTGAGATTTAGATTTCTTGGTATTACAGTTATATACCATTATATGACAATGTTTAAGAGCAGAGAAAACCCAAAAAAGAACCCGATGGTCTGTATGTCTGTTACTCTAAATATCTTGAGAATGTTTCTTGTTCTGCCTCCCGAAGATGAGATGTTAAAGCCTAGAGCTTTTTTCTTCGTCAGGTTCTTTGTTGTATCTATTTTTGGGTCCCTTCCTTTACTGAGTAGCATAACACATTTGATTCATACAATAATGGGTGAGTACATTTGTCTTTTTCAGAGACTTATGAAAAATATCGTTTTTCTAAGTGGCCACATCAAATTTTCTGCTGGAGAAATAAAAAAAAAATTATCAAAAAGAATATGTAAAGAATCCAGGCTAGCAAGAGACAACAGAGTGTCTCTAATAGCCGGGATGGGATTGCAGGTGATGAAAGAACGGACCAGTTAGCAGAAAAAAAAGGTGGAACGTGTCGCGGGACATACGGTAGGAACTTTAGTTCCTTTTAAGCAAAAATTATGTAATACATCTGACGTTATAGATAAACAATTTTCATATTCCTCGGTGGTCGAGTAGTAAGTGAACCAGACTCTCACGCGGTAGACCCGGGTTCGATTCCCCGTGAAGAAGTCCGACTGGCAACTTCTACTTACAACAGCATCTTATATTTAAAAAGGGAATCCTTAGCATTATTATACAAATTGGACATTCAAGAACTGTACGTTTACAACAACAAAAATTAGTGGAAACATAAAATTGAATTGTTAAATTTTCAATTTGAAGTTATATTACAGTTTATAGAAATTTTTATTTTCTAGATTTTTTCTTAAGTGGGTCGTGGAAAAAATATTCTGTTCGACTCGTGTGGATTGCCCATATCGCACTTGAACGATATTGAGCACTCCGCCTACGGCGTCGTGCTCAAACTTCGTCCTCGTGCGATATGGCCATCATATCCACACATATCAAAGTTATCGAATTATTACATTCGAGTTTTCAAAATTTCAACACCCTGTATTTCGAAAAGTAAATGTGCTAGACCCCTTAATCTTTATATCATTTTGTCCAATCTTACGAGAGGAATCTACATGCAAACGTTGTAATTGCCCTTAACGTTCGAGATGCTTATACCATTTTTTGCGCGATCGTATTGAAATAAATTCCGAATAAAATAATTTAAATTTCTTCGAAATGAACGAAATGTCAAAAGTGACATTTATACTTCTCGATCAGTTTAAAATATAATTTGCATTTTGGTGAAATTGTTTTCATGCTATTTATTACTTTTTATATTGTTCTGTTCGATTCTGTTCATTGAAAAAATATCAATCTTCTTATTTTTTTTTGTTCCTTTTATGTAATGAATGAAGTAATATATTATTTAGGACCACTTAAATGTATGTAGGGCTAAGACGTCGGTAAGTAATTTACTTACCGACGTCTGAACGGTAAGTTAATCACTTACCGACGTGTTAGACTTAGAAACCAGTAAACACAACCTACCGTCCTGACAACCGATGCTGTAAATAAACAAAAAAGATCAATCGCGCAAAAAAAATTATGGAAATAATAGGAAAAATGTATCCGAACAAATTTAAATAGATCACCAGCACTGCGAATACCAGCTTTGCATA
>CAJUYG010005384.1:0-14023 GCA_910591675.1 Galerucella calmariensis | reverse complement strand
CCTCGCTTATCGTTTAGGTCTGTCATTTGAATATGATCCGACACTTGTCAGGCTTTTTCTCGCCTTTTCTTTGTATTTTGTTGGTAATAATACATTAGTGGCGGCATCTGCCACTTTAATTTCGAATGGAATGCTCTCTACATCACTTTCATCGCTACTTATCTTCAAATAGCTTAGACGCTTGTAATAATACATAAAGTGCACCAAAACGTGAAAAACATCTACTGACAGATGGCTATGGTATTGTTATGGTAGCTGTGATATTGAACATACCTCTCGAAAATTCTCTCTGGCTAGAAGCTGATATTTTGCCTTCAATTAAACTTTCGCTAGAAATATACTTGTGCCTTTTCGAGCAAATAATTAATAAATAAATAAATAAGTGGTTCCTGGCCCGTATACTCATATCCCAGTTCCTTTTATTGCTTCTTAGGTCATCTGTGTATTATTAAATTCAAGAAAACATTTTTTGTATTCTGTGTAAAAAATTTATTTAAAATTGCAAAGCGCTTTCGGCTATTAGGCCATCATCAGTGCCATACCTGCAAGTAAGCAATAATCGTTGGAAAATTTTAAAAAGAAATTAGTAAAGAATTACTTACTCGTCAGATATGAAACAAGAAACCCAGTCAAATGTCTACAAAACATTAACGTCACTGTTAAAATTACATTGAATTTAAATTTTTTTAAAAAAATTATCCCCTGATTGGAGTTAAACTGTCTTCATATTAACATTTTTAATTTCAATTAAATTCTTCAGCCACTACACGAACACGTGTTAGTAAACCGGTAGACGAAGTGACACTACTTCAATTTAAAACTAACAAATGACAAATGACAATTCAAGTGGACACAGAACTCAAGCTATCCAAGATGAGCATAAAAGTAAAATTATTGTAAAAAATTTTTATCTGGTAATGGCCCAAAACCAAATATGTGAATTTCCTAAATAAATTATAAATAAATTTGATATATTGAGGTCTAATGAGAACCCATCAAATCATAAGATGCCGAAAAAGATTAAGGGTCTAATGAGAACCCATTGCTAAATCTAAATTAAAATAGAAAACTCACAAATAGGTCAAGAGAGATTCCAAAAGCAAAAAAATTTAATTTGAAAATTATAAAATATTTGTGTAAATCAATGGAAGTAATTATCTGAGCATAATTTCAAATAACAAACTTTAATGAATGAAAATTGTAATCTGGTAGCCCCTCAAAACCAAAAATCAGTCATCTAAACAAAGAAAACAGATTTGATTTTAAATTCTAATGAGAACATATTATTCAAATCTGATTCCAAAACAAAAAAGATTATGGGTCTAATGAGAACCCGTTCCCAAATCTGATTAAATTAGATAACCAATCAATAGTCGGAAGAAACTCCAAACACAATAACCATTCAAAGAATGAAGTATGTAAAATCAAACTCCAGCAATTATTAATAACAAAAATAAATTTAAATACAAAGAGAACTATTAGTTGAATTATGTATATAATGATATCCCAAAACAAATGTAAGTCATTTTCATTGAGAAAAATCTGATTTAGAGTCTAATGAGAACCAATTAATCAAATCATCTCATGCCAGAAAAAGATTAAGGGTCTAATGAGAACCCATTACCAAATCTAATTCAAACAAACAACCCAACCAGAGTCCAGAAATATCTAAAAAAAACAAATACTAATCATGAATTTAAAAAGTATGGAACTAAACTGTATGGTATCAATCTGATAATGTTGTTGATGA
Organism: Galerucella calmariensis; assembly: GCA_910591675.1. Lineage (NCBI taxonomy): Eukaryota > Metazoa > Arthropoda > Insecta > Coleoptera > Chrysomelidae > Galerucella > Galerucella calmariensis. The sequence continues at coordinate 12,273 of CAJUYG010005384.1, read as the reverse complement.
ATATGAAAATCATCATAGAGAGAACTATTTAATCTATTAAACGTCTATGCAAAGGAACATAAGATCTATTTAATTGTACTTGTTTATTCAAACAAAGATCATTGTTCTGCAATTCCTTATTAATTTGTAAATCTTCAAGAAATTCCAACCTGTTAAAATTTTTAGAATTAACTTCTTTTAAAATTATTGAATTACGATTAGGACTAAAATTACGTTTATTAAATTTTAAATGATGACCAAAAGCTGAATCATCACATCTACTCAAATGTTCACCTATTCGAACTTTTGAAGGTCTACAAGTTCTACCTATATATGAAGCTTCACAATCATTACATTCAAGTTTGTAAATACCACTTTTTGATAATTTATTAATTTTATCTATTGAATTAACCAAATGTTTACTCAAATTATTAGTGTTCTTAAAAGAAATCCTTGTATCTATTAATTTATTATTAAACAATTTTGAAACTTTTTGATAGATGTTTTCATTCAAAAAAGGTAAAGCTAAATATCTAAAAGATTTCTCTTCAGAAGGATAAGTCAAGTTTTGTTCTCTTCTGTTTTTGATTTTCTGAATTAACCTATTAATTATGTTAGGATTTTAACCATTATTACAAGCAATCTGTTTAATAATATTCAACTCATTATTAAAGTTCAAGTGTGAAAGTGGGACATTTAGAAGTCTATGAATGTAACAAGAAAAAGCTGCCATTTTATGTTGATGAGGGTGATTTGAAAAAGATGGAATGACATGGTCTGTTTGTGTAGGTTTCCTATATATGCTATATTCTAATTTATCTGATTTGCTAATGGTGAGGTCTGAAAAATTTACTTTACTTTCCGATTCAATCTCCAAAGTGAAAGTGATATTGGAATGAATTAATTATTAAATGGCATTATTTCCAAGTCTGCTAATGATATTTGTATCCCATTCCTTTTTGTTGCATGATTCCGAATCGAATTTCTTTGGAAGGTTGTATTTTTTCATCATACTATTTTGTGGCCTGTGGCAATACGGAAGTATTAAACAATTATCTCTGAAGTCTATTCATCATTCCATTAGTCTCCTATCAAAAGTTGCGAATAAAAATATTGGTTGAAGATTCCATGATCGACTCATACATACATGCATTGTACAATAATATCATCAAGCAATGATACAGGTGAAGCTGATAGAAGAGTGGAAAACAAACAAACAATCGTGCTAAAAACAATTTTAGTCCATTTTGAATAACTGCGGTCCAATTCAACAAATACCGACAGTTGTTGTGTTAGGATTGGTAATTCATAACAAAGGAGTATAGAGTATAGCACTGCTGCTGTGTTAACAAAAGATTTCCGCCAATCACTCTATTTGATCTGAAAATTATTATTTTGTTTGTTTTCGTTAACCTGAAGTTATGAAGAGTTAGACTAATCTCAAATTTATTCATATCTGTAGAAAATCGACAACTAAATAATCAATAAAATTATTTTGGAGTTTGAAACTGCTAAAATATATTGTCAATTTCTCCTGAGGTTCATTTTTAATGGAAATGAAGAACTTTTTTTCGTACTGGAAATAGGATCCAGAGTCGTGCACATTGTACATTCCAGGGACGGTTTCTTAAGGATAGCGCTTTTTTGCTTATACATATTAGAAATGCTGTTAATAAAACGCGTTTGATGTTTTTTGACTGCATTTTACAAAAAGTATATAACAAATATGCATTTACACAGTCGATGTCCAGCATCTAATGAAATATATGTCCGATGACTGCACTTGTAATTAGCACATTTTTTATTATTTCACCAACACCACCTTTTTTAGCATTGTAATAAGCTATCATTTGTGGCTCACCCCTACGTTCATCAGTTCCTTCACTATAGTACATAAGTGGTGCCAATATAATGGTCTCAGTTTTCTTCGGGGATAAAACATCAATTTTAACTGGCTAGTTAAGCCATAGAGCGTCGACCCTCTTCCTCCTGTTTTTGAGGGAACAAATAACGAGGAAATTCTCTTCAGTTTTTTTTTCATGGTCCTTACGCACGTGATACTCCTCTTGTTAATATTTTACAATCAGCTTTATGGAAGTGAATCAATTGTAATAGCTCACTGCCATGCAAAGGTTTTCTTAGGCGAAACACATATATTGTGTCGGGACATCCTCTACTCTTGTTCTTTCACAATTACTCCACCGGATCCCCTTTCAGAGTATTCTGAATGAGTCCTGATAATAAATTATTACGGAAATGGAGGACACGATCTTTATAAATGTTTGGTGATGAACGATCTTATGGTGATATTTCCCTATGTTGTCAAACCGTTTTACTGGAAATATAATAAACTTCGGTATCTCAAATGAATCATCCTATTCACTTTTTCTCAACATTCATTCTCAAATACTGAAACATTTTATGTAATGTTCCCACAAATTTGGAGTTGTACATACATTTACATTATATCATCCGGAAATGAAATTACATCAAAAGCAATAAATAACCTTATTTAATTTGATTGATCTTCAATAAATTCCATAGTATTTAATATACTACTGTGAGTGAAAGTTTTGAACGAATTTAGGTTTATTTATCTATATCAAGGCGTAAAAAACTGCAGCGACTGAAAACTGAAAATCTCAACTTCAAGGAAGTTGTAAAAGCTATCCTGGATTGATTTTAAGTGGTTGACGTCTTCGATTCTTTGTTGTCACTTAACTTAAAATATTTTCCGTGTGCTGCTAATAAGAAATGAATTATTTTCAGAAGCTTATCCAAAGTTATACAAAGCTATTCAAAAGCCTGTGGAACGATTTTGCATAACTTAGTGAAACTTGGGAACTGAATATTCAGGGCTGTGAAGTTCCCTACTAGTGATGACATATGACGTATTTGTCGATCATAACGTCTCAAGGTTACTGTGACCAATAATTTCAAATGGAACTCTGTGATAAGCGCCACCTCTTTTCAGAAGCTTCGAATCAATTTAAAGATACTAATCTTGTTTGTGTTTATGGCAGTTTCAATGGCTCATTAGTAAACATTAAAATTTAAACTCCATTCGAAATGATATCAATCTCAGATTGAAGAATCTACTTGGATAATTCCTCGAAGTTATTGTTTTAAAACGTCAATAAATTCAGGTTCGGTGGCGTGAATCTTCAATTGAAGATGAAATAAATGGAGACCCAAGTCTTCATGATGAGATAGTTCAATAGTACTATATAAATCCAGATTAAGTTGAGTATGATATATTCTAATTTTAGATGCATTGGCAGTTTTTAGTTACATTCTTTTTCCAGTTTTTCACCTATATCATTCATTGACATTTGAGGTATACGGGGGTGACTGAGTATAAAGAAATCTATACAGTTCTATTCAAAAGTCCCCCCCCTCGTATCTTTTGAACGGCTACACTTACATTAATAAAACTTGGAGGGTGAAAATAAAGTGTTTCAAACTTCTTTACGAATGGTAACAGGTTACGTTATAGTAATAGATGACGTCACAGTGCCACTCTGGCCAATAATTTTAGATAGGTCCTTATGGCAAGTGATATCTTGTTTGAAAGGCATTGACATTGGCTACATAGCCATATTGATTTTGTTTGGGTTTTAACTAATTTTGACGGATGAATTTAATAAATACCAAAATTATTAAAATTATTTTTTTTAATTTAATTAATCAAATATCAACAATGGATTCTTAAAGCAAGTGTTCGAAATGGGCTCCATCTACTTCCTGACAGTAATACATCCTATTAGTAAACTCTTGTCGTACTCGTTCGAATGTGTCAGCTGAAATTGCATTGCATTCTTGAATAATTCTTTCTTTCAAAACGCCAATGCTATCTGGTGTCGTAGTATGATCATTGGATTTCAAGTACCCCCATACAAAAAATCTCATGGTGTCAGATCTGGTGACCGAGGTGGCCATTCTATGGGACCTCGCCCGGGCGATCTGGAAATGTTACAAAATGCAATTGAGCGGTAAATTCTTGAAATTCTGGAAGATAATCCAAATGAATTCGGCCATCTGGAAATAACATTTCAACAAGATGGTGCTCCTGCACACTATTATGGTGCAGTAAGACATTACCTGGATGAATTATATCGAGGTAGATGAATCGGCCAGCGAGGTCCTATAGAATGGCCACCTTGGTCACCAGATCTGACACCATTAGATTTTTTCTAGGGGGTAATTGAAATCCAAGGTTTATTCTACGGGACCAGATAGCATTGGCGTTTTGAAAGAAAGAATTATTGAAGAATGCAATGCAATTTCAGCTGACACATTCAAACGAGTACGACAAGAGTTTACTAATAGGATGTATTACTGTCAGGAAGTAGACAGAGCACATTTCGAACACTTGCTATAAGATTCCATTGTTGATATTTGATTAATTAAATTTAAAATAATAATTTCAATAATTTTGGTATTTATTTAATTTATCTGTCAAAATTAGTTTAAACTCAAACAAAATTAATATAGCTATGTAGCCAATGTCAATGCATTTCAAACGAGATATCACTTGCCATTAGGTCCTATTCAAAATTATTGGCCAGAGTGGCACTGTGACGTCATCTATCACTATTACGTCACCTGTTACCATTCGTAGAGAAGTTTACAACACTTTATTTTCACCCTCCAAATTTCATTAATGTAAGTGTAGCCGTTCAAAAGATACGAGGGGGGAAGGGGACTTTTAAATAGCACTGTATATTGTAGGGTCCGATGGCGCGTAAATAAACTCGTATGATAATTCCAGTCTTGTATTTCCTCCATAGTTATAGTACCTTAAAGTAAAAGCACACATCCACTCCTCATTACCTTCATTCCTCTCCCCTATCCCTCTGTCAAAGTCAAACGACAATTGGCCGACATCCGGCTGTCATAGTGTGAAAATTCAAAATATACTAATAGATTCCCACAATATACAGTATGTCTGAAGAAGTTGGGGAAATGTTTTCATTGTTAATGCTACAAAAATAATAATGGTTTATACCAAACTCATATTTTTGATATAACTCACATACGAATAAAAACATTTAACATCTGATATTCACAAATTCCTTTATGGACCATGCCAAACATTTTATGAAAAACAATTTTTTTGTAGCATTAACAAAAAAAGTTTTCCATGTTACCAACTCTTTCGAATATACTGTAATATATTTATGTAATAGGTCAGCGGTGCTCCCCCAAAATAACGCATGGAAAATCGAGGTAACCGACCACGAAGAGGTGACAGTAGGTGCATTGAATAATTGCATATGTTTTGTCGTACGAGTGGTCAGTAATTTGTTATTAGCAAATAAATTGCAAAATAGAAAAGCTAACAAATAGATACCGAGAAAACATTTTCTTATATACTTTCGCACTTTTTAATTATTTTTTCCGTTAAAATGAGTTACTTGAGAATTTTTGGAAGACTCTGGAAAAACATTGACTTCTGTGCTCTAAAAAAATACACTTCAATGTTTTCCTGAAGGGAGTGCAGAGTAAAGTGTAGCAACATACTTTTTTTGTGATGTCGTTTAATTATCATACCATGTGTGTACCATACATACATTAAATTTGGAAAGAAATGCATATGACATTAATATATTATAATAGATGTGTGTAGATACTTATCTATTAATAACTATTATATCCAAATATCAATTGTTAGGCTAAAAGATTCTTGATAAGCGGTTAAAAGGATATAAAATCGCAACACGCGTCAATAAGTAAGAAACTCTTTTTCAGGTGCGGCGCCTGACAACAGTCGACACAGAAACAGCGGGTGAATTGGTGAAAATTACAACTTTTCCAGTCGTAAATTTGACTTGGTAGGAAAAGTGATTTGAGGGATTTTTCGACCTTGGTCGCCCGTAGAAAGCATTTTTCTAATAAGTGTTCATTTTTGCTCAAAATATATAAAAATGTGTTTCCGGTATCTATTTGTTAGCTTCTTGTTATTTGGAAATTTACTGACCATTCGTACGCAAAAAAGTGATTGATTTTTTTTGCAATAACTCAATTCACCTACTGCAATGGGTTTCAGGCACCTCTTCGTGGTCGGTTACCTTGATCTTCTATGCATTATTCTAGGGATGCACCGTCGACCTATAATACTGTGTATGTTTCTACCAAAAGATAAATACTCATTCATATCAGTCTATCACTGATTACTAGCTGATTAGCATTTCGCAATGTAAACCTACTTATTTTGTATATGTAGTTAACAAAAGACTTCGATCAGATTCAGGGAATCACCTAAGATATTTTGCTATTTTGTAGATAATATTTTAGTTATTTTCATAACCGTAGATATAAATATATTATCACACAAATAAAACCATTTTGATATACCTGATTTTCATTTCAGATGGCATAGAGTGGCTTTTAGTGTGAAAGGCGATTCTATAACAGCCATCATCGATTGTAACCAAACCATCACAAAGTCCCTATTAAGACCACCAAACTCGCAGCTCAGTATTTCTGGAATAATCAATTTGGGCTTCCAAATGGCCGATGAGAGATATTACAATGTAAGTTTTACTCTAGCTAAAATGTGTTACTCTGCATTCTTTTATAACAAAAAACACTAGAATGAATTTTTGATTAAAAAAGTATAATTGAAATTTGGCCATTATCTGTGACATGTATGGTCTTGTGAACAATTCATGATATTCCACTGAGGAAACATAAATCACTTATATGAATAACAAAAATATTCCTTTGTACTATTTACTGGAGATTTTGAAATATTTCTGAGCTGCTTTAGACATCAGCATTTGATTGCAAATGATTCAAATCTTAACGTGGATCAATTTTCCTCTTAGTGTAAGATGGGCAGTGCAATAGGCCTGTTGTGGTCACTTCAATAATTCTTTCGATGCCTGATGATATCCAGGAAGGACCAGGAGAACCAGATCGACTGAATGTATAACAAGAAAAGATATTGGATGGTAATCGTTCCGATCTTATAGTGGCACCAGAGCAGAGCAGAGATAAATATAAATAACCTGAAGTAGAAGATAAAAATATATTGTGAAGGAAGATATGAAAGGAGTATTATTAAAGCAGCAAAGAAAGAGGTAGACGACGGAAGCTGAAAAATGAGGAGTGAGTGGTTCGAAAGTGACTAGGAAGCAGCTATTGAATAATGAAGTCAAATAGGCTGAAAACACGACCAAAAATTTGAGGAGAAGCGAAAAAAAGGAAGTCATTCAGTGAGAAAGAAACAGATGAAAAATTGTAAATAATAACAACAAGTTTTATATACATTGTGTAACATCTTCATTAAATAAACTCATTATTGTTCATATTCATGAAGATGAAAATAATCAAATCACATGCTCTGAAAAGACAATTTTATTTCCACATTGAACACATCTGGTTGTCATGTTTGTATGCCAATCTTTTTGAGGAACTAGGTGATCGCGCTGGTATTACATAGATCGAGGTTCTGCTGGAAATAATACCACTTACGACTTCGGTTAACATCAGAATAGTTCACGGAATTTTGCATAGCAATCATCGATTTTCATTCAAATTACCATTTCACCTATTATTGTCCATAATTAACCAGTTTTCACTGCTTACGGAAATAGGTATACAGAGAATGTCTGTAGTTTGGAATAAATGCAATTCAATTAATATTTTTTTGAATGCTCGGAACCGCTGGTTAGTATTTCCAATCGCCATTTTTCACAAACGATAATAATGTTGTATGTATGTATTGGGGTGACATTCACTGAGACCTAGGAGATCTATTGTGCCCCTTCACTTCCACTCAGCTCCTGAGGAAAGTCTCAGAGATTGGTAGCTTATTTGGTTCCAAGAATTTTAGGATATTCGCAGGTTTTAACTTGGGTTAATGTCCCTATTCTATCCTGTAATCTCCTAGGTGCTGTAGCCCAAGGATTATGAATTGCTGCGCAATTCGCAAGTATGTAGATGGAGGATTCTTCTTCCATACGAAAGAATCTACATTCTTCTTCCTTCCGCTAGTTTAAGCTTTTTCAGCTCTTTCGTTAGGATCCCTGTTAAAATTATAAGTGCAGCTTCACTTTGACTTAGGCATTCATTTGATTACAACAGGTTGTAGTCACCTAGAAGGGTCTTTGTTTGTCTAAGCCCTACCCTACCATTGGAAAGATATATCCAATGGTCATATCTTCTATTTTTTCGGCTTCACCCATTTTTTCCAATATTACATTGGAGCTACTTCCGCAAAAGGGTTCCGGCCCCCCAAAAGGGTATTTCAGTTCTTCTTTTCGCTAGTTTATCCGTAATTTCATTTTCTCCCATTCCAGTTCCCAGTTCCTTGAGTTTGCCTAGGAATTCCCACACCATTTTGGAACTGATTAGTTCATTAATGGCTGCTTCACAATTCGACATTATGATAATTCTTCGCCTTCTATATCCTTTATCAATACTTTCTTATGGCGTGAGTTTCCGCATGGAAAATACTTGAGGTTTTTTCTAGAGATATGGAGTCATAATTGCTTTTGTTAAATGACGAAACTGTCATTTTGATGTTATAACAATTAAGAAAAAGTCACAAAATTAAAAAAACAAGTGATCATCACATTAATTTGACTATTTCAATTAAGCAAATGCCTATGATGTTGTCCAATGTTGACAATATCCTAAACCAGATCAAATCTCGTTCAGAACATTTCTTATGACTTGTGACGAAATTAATATACACTCATTCCTTATGCGTCAACATTTATAAGACAGGAATTTCTCCGTTAAATACGAATACACTCAATCCACCATCAACCCAATTAAATCCGGCGTTCCCCAAGGTAGCGTTCTCGGACCACTGCTCTTTCTTATTCATACGTCTGACATACCCGAAACTGTAAACACTACTATAGCATCATTTGCTGATGACGTAGCAGTACTATCAGTAGATGAAAACCCAGATAGAGCTTCAGAAAACCTCCAGCGACACCTTAACCTCCTCAGCGACTGGTACAGTAGATGGATAACAAAACTCAACCAAACCAAATCAGTACAAGTTACATTTACAGCTCGACATGGCAACTGCCCCCCCCCTAACGAATAATATACATATACCTGTCAAAACAGAAGCAAAGTACCTTGGGCTGCACTTAGATCGACAACTTACATGGAAGACACACATAGAATCCAAACGTCGACAGTTGGACATCAAGTTTCGACACATGTACTGGCTGCTCGGCTGTAAATCAAAACTGTCGTTAAGCAACAAGATTCTTCTTTATAAAGCAATCTTAAAACCAATTTGGTCATATGGAGTACAGCTTTGCGGATGTGCTAAACCAACCAGAATTAAATCAATACGATTTCAGTCTAAAGCACTCAGATCAATCGCAGATGCACCATGGTATATCAGCAATAGAACTCTCCATACAGACCCAAACATTTCGTTTGTTACGGAAGAAATTCAAAAAATAGCCGCCAGCTACAGGGACCGAATCACCAACCATGACAACCGCCTAATTCAAGAACTATACAAAAATAGACCTAATGCGAGAAGACTACAAAAAATATGGCCAGAAGACTTAATCCAACACAGAAATAATCAATAAGGAGAAACACTAATGAGTGTTTCCCTTCCAAGCCCACCCAACCAACACATTTACTTAATGCTCTGTAAGAAGCAGATTGTAAATATACGAGTTATATAATAAAAAAAAAACATTCAACGGCTTGATCTTTAAAACTTTGCTTTTCAAATACCCCGTGAAAATAAGTTTAAAGTATCGAGATATGGATATGGATATGGATATGGATATGGAAATGCGGTATCAAGTTACTCACGAACATTTCGTGCGAAATGGGAAGGCGCAATAAAAAGTCGCTATTCGGGACATTAGCATGTACAGGGTTAAGAAACAGATTAACCAATTACGCAACTGATTCTTCTCGCAAGAATAGACATCTTGCATTAGTGTGTAATTGGTTCGATTTCATGGCATTTTCAATTCTTCTTACCGTGAAATACCGAATGTCAAAATTAATTTCGAAAATATTAATTTGGAACGTCTAAAACGTGGAGTGTGTCCATGGAGTCGATTTGATTGACGTGACGTCAAGTATCAGTAGACAAAATCGGTGTTGAGGGAAAAAGATATTCTCATCAACATACCCATTTATATATTTAAAAAAGATAAATACTCGTTCTCGTTGTTTAAAATGAGACCAGCGAAGGATTTTTAAAAGGCCAGTCTGATAATCTTCCCAAAGTGGACTCGCCTTTTTTATTAACATGCATATTCAAATTTTTATTCTTATTTTATCGTTGATTATCATAACCATGTTATTTAGTGTTTAATTTCAGCCATATGGTCCTTTCTGACGGCCCTATCGATCACATGGCTTCTATAGATTTTTTCATAATAATAAGTTTTTATCATGATCACGTATTGGATGACTATAAATTAATTTATTTATGGTTTGGAATTATAGGTATTACAATTTCTACCTTGGACATTGAAGCAAACTGCTCAGACCAGCTTCTCTAAAAATTATCTTTCTGAACTACTTGAAGACATCCATCCCTTAGGTATTGGACAAAATATGTGGTTCATTACAATTCCACCAGCAAACAGGCGAACACTTTAGTGCTTCGTACCCAAAGTTTTGTATAGGTCGAGGAGTAATGCAGTCTGCACCATCTCACCACATGCATTCCACTCATTTTTGTTTCTTCCTCCCAGTCTAGAATTCCTACCTGCTTTTGATGTTTCATCCTACAACCACCTCGGCATGGATTTCTCCTTATTTTCTTTCCTCATATTATGCTATTATATAATCTTCCAAGGTACTCTGTGAGGTTGTCTTATGGCAATTTGCACTACTTTTTTCATCTTTTGTGTCTTTATTCTGCCAACAATTTCTGGCTCACTCCGATGTTGCCTTAATTGTAGCTTCGTCTTTTTCTTACATCGCTCCTGTACTTTTTTATTGCCAAACATTTTTTCAATGAATTTTTCCCAGACATCCAACATTCCAGTTTCTCGCATACATATCGTTCATAATTCTTATATTATTTATTCTTAATTCCAATTCACGTGAAATGGTTTTGTCTCTGATGTTTGGCGTGATGAATGTAGATAACGATTTTATATCATTACTCTGAAGTAGATTATCATTTATTAGTTGGTGATATTAATATAAACATTAAAGGTGAAAATGATAATGTCTCTAGATATTTAAATGTACTATATGAATATAATTTACATTCAATGATAAATAAATATACGCGCATTCAAAAAAATTCACATAGCTGCATAGACCATATTTTCTTCAGAGCAATAGAAAAATATTCTCTCGACGAAGCAGTTGCGGCTGTATATGAAAATAACATTACGGATCACCAGGCAACGATAATCAGTTTTCCCATAAATGCAAAATCTAAATACATTAAATCAGATAAATATAAAACAGTTATAAACTACAAATGCATTCGAAGTGATCTTCAGGAATATAATTGGCAAACTTTTTATAATATAAACGATGTTAACAAAAAAACTCAAGAGTTACTAAATATTTTAAATACTCTCTTGATAAAACACACAAAAACCATAAAATTAAATAAAAATTATCAAAAACGTCAAAATTGGATAACAGAAGGTCTTGTCCAGTCAATAAATAATAAAAATAAATTACATAAAGAATATCTACAAAATCCGAATGATGAGGAAAAAAAAGAAATATATTTCAAATATCGTAAAAAGGTGAACCAATTAATTAAAACTGCAAAACGGAACTATTACCGAGCCGAAATACAAAGCAATTCAAATAATTCAAAATATCTATGGAATCTGGTGAACAAAAAAGATAAAGCAACAAATAGTATCAATGAAATAATTGCAAGTTCGGGTCAAAGGACTCGAAATAAAAAAGAGATTGCAGAAGAATTTAATAATTACTTTGCTTCGGTAGGAGATAACCTAGCACGAAAAATATCAGTTCCGACAAATCCTCCCCCAAAACGAAAAATAAATTCTGATACTTTTTATTGGTTACCAGTATCTGAGGAAGAGATCAAGGATATAATATCGTCTCTCAAAATAAACAAAGCACCAGGAATAGATAACTTGAAATCCGAGTTATTTAAGAAATTGCAGAGTGAGCTAACCAGGCCTCTTTCCAATCTTTTAAATCTCATTTTTGCTAGTGGGGTTTGTCCTTCTCTATTTAAAACCTCTGTTGTCACACCAATATATAAAAAAGATAAAAAAGATGAGATGTCCAATTGTAGACCAATATCTCTAATTACAACTTTGGCAAAAATAATGGAGAAGG
>CAJUYG010005382.1:0-14026 GCA_910591675.1 Galerucella calmariensis | reverse complement strand
TTTTATAGAATGTCAATGTTCATTTATGTAAATGTGAGTGTTCTTATAATGCTGGTTTTCATAATTGTTAGTTTTTCAAAAATAGAAAAAGTTAGAAAATAAATTACAAGCTTGCATTTTACATAACTAAGATATACTGTTTGTGGTGACTTAAGTAATTATTTCGTAAAGACTACAAACTGCTTTTATATTTATTAGTACCATAACGACATTAGCTTACTTACAGTAAACAAAAATATTTCTCCCAACATAATTCCTATTTTCCTTCCTCTAATGGTGAGAGTAGAAGTCAAAGATATTTTAGATGCATCCAAAATTACGATTAGAATTTATGCCTTAGAAATGTTAAAATTCACAAGATGTTGCATGTAAAAATCAATTACCATTTAATTTGTGTATGTAAAATACTCGTTTTTGACCATCATCATAAAATATCTATGATTTTCCATTAACTAATGCCCTAAGTTTACTACATCGTTTGAAAGTTTATTAATAGTACTAACAAATTGTAAAAAGACTTATAGGCTGATTCATTTAAAAACTGAGATATTGCTTGATTTGCGTTTTGTTTCACCCTGTATTAAAGAAGCCACAGATGAAAAAATTAATCAATACTGAGCACAGCCAATGATGTCTGTATGACATTTGAATACAAAGACCTGTTGATTTATTCAAATTTACTGTTCTGCAGAGTGTTAAAGAGGAGGTCTTTTTGCTAATAATTGGCCATATCTTTGTAAAACACCCTTATAATATATTAGAGTGCTATATTTTTGAAGCGCTCTCGGTGAGATCTTTTCGATCCTTGCACAAAATATAGTACGTCCCATTTAAAAAATGTAAGTTTGTGCTGCTACGTGGTTTTGGAACACCCTGTAGAATCGAAAGTATTTTCAAAATGTGCCCTCAAAAACTGTATTAGCTCACACAAAACTATAAAGTTCTATCTATCACCACAACGATGTAATACTCCGATGTCAGAAGATTGCCCCACCCTGTATATGAGACGGAGGTTTCACTTGCTCTAAGTCTATTATCTAAGAGTTGAAATAGTGATGCAGCAACTAGTTAAAAAGGTTATACCTGAGAGGTCTTTTTGATGGTACAAAATTTGGATTTCTTGAGTTTCAGGTGCTGTTCATAACCAGAGAATAAAATAATTTTTTTTCATTATTCAACACATATTCAAAAAAAAACATCTTATTCTTTTATTTTATTGACAGTTTCAATTACGAAACTGGAATAAAGTCTGATGTAACTGCCCACAGATACAAATTATTTCCATATAGAAGGGTTCGCTAAAACTATTCAGTAAGTAGAAAAATGTCAACACCTATTTAGTAGAAAAGTCTAATTATTTTATTCCATTTACAGTTCTAATTATGTAACAAAAACGGATTCCGATGTAACTGACCACACAGATCCAAGTAATTTTAATTTAGAAGTATTCGACAAAACTGTTCAGTAAGTAGGAAAATGACAACACCCATTTAGTAGAAACATCTGATTATTTTATTCCATGTACAGTTTTGATTATGTAACTAAAATGATGTCTGATGTAACTGCACACAGGTTAGAGGATGAACTTCAGTTGCGATGTATTTTAATAAATATGAAGACAAATACATTGAATTTGTAACAATAATTTCGTTTATATTTTTATAGAAAAAGCAGATATGTCTTTCTATTGCTATAATAAACATTTTTATAGTCTACCTAATTAGCATTTCTTTCTTTATTATGATAAATATAAAAACTACCTACTCACTTACTTACTTTGTACCTCAAATTTGTAATACTACAAGCAAATGATTTGTTTTCGTCTTCAATGAAATGAAACATTTTTGCTATAATTTACTTGGATAATTAACCCTAGAACCACAACGTGGGGTCGCCCGTGACCCAGCCGTTTGGTTTTTCCCGAATACGATTGCGCGCGTTTTTGTCTCCGAGCTGTTGGTCCATGTAGCTTCAGTACTCTATATTATCTATGTTCAGTACTTGTTGATAGCTAATGATGTCCATATGTGCTTTTCGGCCAAAATTTTATCATCGCCGGCCACCTATAAAATATTCCGTGTGTTTTGACCCCACGTTGTGGTTTGCGTTATACTTTTTTCAAGGTAAATTTGGACGTTCATTTTTTTTTTCGTGTCCTAATTATTATTTTCATAAGAAAATGGATGATAAAAAGAAAAAACTTGCTAAAAGTCGGAAATTGCATGAGCAAGCGCGCCATCTTAACGAAAAAGAACTTTGGGACGAGCTTTACAATGACGAACCGTGTGAAATGTTGGACCAAGGTGATACTCTGACTGTTCTGATTGCTGACGTTTTGGTAGTCGATTATATGAAGCAAAGATCAGAAAATAAATGCTTGCCAAGAAAATTAAGGCAATCTATTCGCGACTACCTTGGATATCCTGACGAACTCCCGCCTCAAGAACCCCAAAACAGTTCACGTCGTTGTTACTTTTGCCCAAGATCTCGGGACCGATAAGAACGTCATATTTGCGTTAATTGTATAAAAAATATGTGCGCAGAACACCAATTTAGCATTTGTGAAGACTGTAAATTGTAATCTTACTTGATCTTCTATGTTTTATTGAGAAATTGTTTTGTTTCTTTATGTATCAAATATGTTTATATTGTCGTTTATTTGTTTATCATAGTTTTTCATAGTTATATATCACTTTTATATCCTATAGTCAACACATATCTTTTCTTCGTGCCACATTAGAAGCAATTTCAAAAAGGGTCACCGGCGAGCCCACGTTGTGGTTATTGTTTCAGTTACGTTACGTTGTGGTTCTAGGGTTAAGAAGATCCAATGGAAAAACAGGCATGTTGGACTATTACAAACTGGAGGAAAACTGTGAAAAGTATTTAAGAATAACATTTGGATACATAATTAAAGATCAAACATATTATATAACATTTTTATTCCTGTGTTTCGATAACAATAGATCACAACAGAATTCAATAGAATACAAAATGTCTATTTTGGTCAATTAGTAGAATGCAATCAGTTTTATTACTATCACCATTGTCTATACTTTTTATAGACAATGCTATCACCAATATAGTTTCCATCCATAATTCAGGATGCTGATGTATATAACTATGTTTATGCTAATGCAATATATGGCCAGGTACAGGACTCCGGAGGAACCAACAGGCTTCGATATGAGGATCAGTAAAAATATCAGGCACTTCCTGGAATCACTATAGTTCATTTAAAAACCAGGAGGAGTAATTTGAAAAACCTTACTCACACCACTAAAAGTTACCAGATTAGTTACTAAAGGGTGTTTTCCGAAAACGTAGTCAACAGTCGTGTTCCAAATACCTATATTAAATATGCCTTGATAGCAAAGACATTAGTCATAAGTCGATTTCTCCTCCGATCTGTAGTATATTTTTCAGATGTACCTACGCATTAAACAAAATGTAAGACTTTTTCCAGTTTCGTTTCTTATTCAAACATAAAAAGATTCAGATTCACATCGACAACAAACAAATTATGGTCATTGTTGATGGTGGAGAATTATAGATAGTCAAGTTACTTTAATTATATTTATTACAATTGAATTGAAACGAATATGACAATTAATAATATGTTCTGGCAATAACAATACTACAAAATTAATAGCATTGTACAACAATATGCAGTATTAATTCAAACATTCCCAACAGTTATCTTTATGTTGCCGGATTAAGTGTAATAAACCACTTTTCAAATACTTCTGAGATACCTTCTTCCTTCTTTTTAACTTCAAAAACCAATAATGTATTTTCTACCAAACCCATTCTTTTTTATATAGTTCTATATCTTCCATGGCATGTTCCTCCGATGAACTTTGACGATTTCTTCCCAAATATGTATATAACAAATAAATGTACCTACATTTGACTCGTCAAAAGGTGACACAGATAAATTTAATTTGTTTCAAGAAAGTCTGAACGTTTCTTTGAAGCTTGCAAAATTTTGTCCAGCACAGACAACATTTTTGTTCTTCGAACGACATTTTTTATTCACTCATAACAATTTTTCAAAAGTCCTGGAATTCCACCAATATTTTCTGCACTATATAATGTTCCTCTACTTCAGTATTCCCTTAATACTCGCTGAACCGACTTTACTACTTAAAAAAATGTAAAGTAATAATGTACCCACTGCTTGAGAATATTTTTGGTTTTTCATCCAATATTCATTTATTTATCTGTCAAAACTATCAAAAATGAAAACTATCAGCTTATGTCAATATTAAAAAGTGTTGTGTGAAGCTGGGCTGTATCTGACCAATCAGAGGTCTACAGAATTGCCAACTTAAATTCAAATCACTCCTCCTGGTTTTTAAATGAGGTATAGCAATAGGTAAAAATATTTGTGGTTTATTTCACGATAGATATTTGTGGTGAGACACATGTGAAATAAAAATAAACGGGGCACAAATTCAGTTCTCCAGCATAAAAATTGTTTTATTTCAATCCCGTACAAATACTAACAAGCTCTAAGCAATAAATAAATAATTTTTTAAATATTTTCATGTACACAAAACACATGACAAGACAACGACATTCGACCGTCGTAATCTGTCATCAAAATTTTCCGTGCAACAAATCTCAAAAAATACAATGAATTGAGATTTCATATTCTCAGAATCGAATTCTCTAGGCTTTCTTTTGGGGATAAGGTCTTGGCGTTCAAATTGGTAACCACAAATTGTCAAGACTGTCAAAATCACACCATCACTTGATGACATATATCTTTTTTATAACAATCTAAAACCTGACCAAAATACCTCATCCCCAAGACAAAGGTCCAAGTTATATTATGTTCAAATTTCAACTCTCAATTTTACTGCATTCCTTAGATTTGTTGCATACAAAATGACCCAAATTTTGTTGCAAGTCAGGGGTGCGAACTGTTTTGAGCTGTCTAAATTGTGAGGCCCCTCTCAAGTGATTTGTCAATATATTCGATCGGAGGAAAATCATTTCACTTTTGTCATAACAAAGTAGTTACCATGGTTACCACTTTCATATTTCAATATGAACAGAGAAACCTATCTAAACTTACTTAATAACATCTTGAATGAAAAATTTTTTTAATGAATTTTTTGAATGTAATTTAAAGATCGAAGAAAAAAGGTGGGTATAATTCGTGGGAAAAGCATATGCCCAAACTCCTGTGTTATCAGACTCGTCGCTACGCTCCGTTAAGCACATACTGACGGACTGCGAACAATTTTCTGCTACATATGAACAATTTGATCTAAAGCTTTACCTCAAGGAAATGCTCCACTGCCCTACCGAAATCAAGGAAGTCTCACAGTTTCTGAGAGCTACTAACCTATACCGTAAAATCTAATTTAAAATTTGTAATAATTATGTAAATATCTGTATTTATTTTTTCTGTGCCAATGACCAGCACTGTCGAGGCACGTTAAGCTGGAATAAAAAAAATGAAATAAAAAGGAATTTAACAATAATTTTCCAATGTCCTCATAAAATGAATGTCAAATAATAATAATTTTCTTGTTTATATTTATTTGACAATAAATGTTTCTTTATGCTAGTAGTAGAGAAAATAGTGTACCTAACACGTGCGTGGAGTGACTTAAACTTTCCGCACTAGTTAGGTAAACTACTATTATTTCTCATCTTTTCCATCAGGTATAGTACGGCTCTGCAAGATAAATCCAAAAAGTTTTATGGTATTGCATCTCAACTGGAGTCAATTCAATAATTCATACTAAAGATAAACTGTAAAGTTATGAAAGATGCTGGAAGTAATTTCCTTCTACATCGAAGCAGCTTTGAAGACTAGTGAATAATAACTAGAATTATTCAACCATTGTTCAGTTTCCCACAAAAAAAATTTATGTCTCTTGTCAATTACCAATTATTGAATTAAGTCTTGATGTTTCTGAGATTATTTTACGGAATATCAAGCTCGGAGTGAGTCAATATCATTGAAATACATCCAATTCACTTAGATATAACACAGTTGATTTCAGTTTTGTGCATTTTCTATCGCTTGGATTGAAATCCAAGCAACCTCGCTGTTTTCCACTGGTGAAGCGTTAATGCAATTGTGCCTAGGGAGAATAGATCCGGAACCTGTTCCTTTGAGAGGAAACAAAAGAAGGACACTCTCCATATCTAGAAAATTTAAAAGGATTTCGAAAGAAATGAGGAGCTTCACATTTGTTTGATTTGCAAAGTATTCGATTTGTTTTTGATTCTCACACAATATGAGGAAGCAATGGATCATTTAAAGTGGAAAAAGTTCAAAATCAACTTCGCGAAATTGGAGAACAAAGTCTTGATATACAATTGAACAAAAAGGGCAAATGGCATGAAGTGATATTGACTATACAGGGTGCGGCTGATTAACCCTCGAATAAAAATATTAAAAATAACAAAACAACTTCGGACTATACCGAAAAGGAAAAATGACATCCTACAGAGTCAGTTTGGTGCTTCATTTTTTCGAACTAATAACGGGAGCAATTTTCTGAAAAAAATGAATGGAGAGAAAGTGGTACATCAGCGGAAATAATCGTAAACCTGTGGAAATATATTCGACCAAGAAAATTGAGCTTCGTTTTATACAGGGTGATTCATCAGTGCGATAAAGTCCAATATCTTGTAATAGTTGGGAATATTTGAATGAAATTTTAACTGATTTTAGCCAGCCTAGGGGCTCATATTTTAAAATTGGTCGCAATTGTACAGCGTGTTACAGAAGGCCCTGACAGATCAAAGTTATATTTTCTTAATGGGACACTCTGTATTTCATTTCAAATTTAAATTCTGCTTGACTTCGCTTTAACAATGATATAATATTGTAATGGGTAATACAGCGTATTTAAAAAGTTCTGAAGTTTTGAAGTATAGTAAAGTTACTTTCATTTACCGATATAAAATACAGGGTGATCCATTTAAAAAAATTGTGAAACAAATGTATTCGAGTTTGGGCTCGCTCTGTATACGGTTTCTTAGATATCGAATAGGTTCGATTGGATTGTAGTACTAGACCACTATCACAGACGTATGGCTACTAAAGATTAATTTTAAATTGTGCAGTTTGAAGTATACAGGGCGTTGAAGTCATTACGATTTACAGGAACAAGTGGTCAGAACTTTTTGAATACGCTGAATAACCCATTACAATATTATATCATTGTAATAGCGAACACAAGCAGACTTCAAATTTAAAGTAAAATACATGGTGTCCCATTTAAAAAAATATAACTTTGATCTGGCACGGCGTTCTAGAACACGCTGTACAATTGCGGCTAATTTAAAAATATGAGCCTCTAGGCTACAATCAATCAATATTTCATCCTAATATCTTCAACTATTTACAAGATATTGGACTTTATCGCACTAATGAATCACCCTGTATATTGAAACTATAAATTCAGTTACTCCACTTACGATTCAACATTGGTATCAGCCGTGATATTATGGATGAAATCTTACATAAAACAGTGAGTCGCGGTAATACATGTCTAAAATCACTAATAATATACAAGGAAAACATCTTTAAAAGGCATATGTGCGGCCAAACGCATTTATTTTAGATTCCAAATAATAAATGTACACCATACAACATGGAATTCATAAGATATTCTTGATCTTAATTTTAAATGATTGTGATTATGATAAAGTGAAATCATTTTATTGTTTTTCCAATAAGTTACCCTATTATACCAATGTAGTGTCCCTCGTATAATAAAAGTAAATGTACTTAGTTTATTGATGAGATATTAAAGTCAG
Organism: Galerucella calmariensis; assembly: GCA_910591675.1. NCBI lineage: Eukaryota > Metazoa > Arthropoda > Insecta > Coleoptera > Chrysomelidae > Galerucella > Galerucella calmariensis. The sequence goes on along the minus strand of CAJUYG010005382.1, from coordinate 6,235 downwards.
CTATTACTCAACTACTACTAATACTTCGATATTATTGATGATAAAAATATTGATTTACATTCATAATTAGAATGAAGAATTTTATCATAAGTTGAACTTTTTTTTGCTCTCCTTCGAATGAACTTATAAAGTCAATTTTGGGATGAGAAATAGAATGCACGAACTCGCAGGTTTACACAGCTCACCGTTACGGAATCTATGGTCCATTCCAGATTACCTCACAGGTTGATCATATCCTGAATAGGATATGACATAGGGACCCAGAACAATAACTTGTCATTCCGGAATAGTGAAATGTAGTTAGCAAATTGCCCAATTTTCAAGGCTATAGACAGAGATGCCCTTTATATCTGGACAAGAGTTTGTGATATTAACAATTACAACATATTCAAGCCGATTTAAATTTCTTCTAAAAAGTCCTCCATTCAATATTCCATGTGATGACTATATTTTGTTCTTGGCCAAATGATTTTGTGCGTTCTTATCTTATCTTATGTTGATGTTGATGCTACAATATTTTTGCACTACTATTTGTGATTATTGCGTCCCAACTAAGGAGTTAAATTTCTCTAATGGTGGTTAATAATTTTTCTATTATTAACATAGGTCAATGATGGATAAATTCAAATGTGCTGAAAATCCAGCGATAGCAAAAACTTCATAATGTTTTAAACCCAGGATATTGTTTCCAACATATTTGCTGCTCCAAATAATCTAATAAGATGAAATTATTTGGATAAAGATGCCATCAGTTTCAAATTCGCGCTCAACCAAAATTGACTAATGATATGAAGAGTGCGTTCACAATCTATGGATTGGGTGAGGAGCGGAAACAGATAATGTACGTGTCAGTTAGACGACGATGTAGAAGATTCTCGTGGTGCATTAAGGTGTAGTGTTTGAAGTATATATTATGACTTACGAAAGATAACTTTGTATATCTCACACTTAAGGTGTTTTGTTGTGAACGCACTACCGCAGTAATTTGTTTTTTTCTTTCAATTGCGCATGTGCTCAAAGATCAAAGTTACACATAACGAACGTTTTATCGAATTTTTGTATATGGTCGTATAATTAGTCTCGGTGATTTGTTGTACTAAAAACTGGTGATTATAAACTGGAGGTTTTATGGCATTTTGTTGTTGTGTGTCAGAATTGTAATAACCGCAATAAAGAAGCTCATATGCACCGTCTTACCATTGAAGATCCTTTGGTAAGTTATATTTAAGCATTGAAATGGTGCATAATGTCAATTATTTTCAATTTCTGTCTTCAATTCTGCTTGTAGTGGAGTCATTTGTATATACACCACGGTGGTGAAGACATTTATGAACCTCGCACTTTATACCGTTTGGGCCAAGTCCAATCGCAAAATAAGTTTGGGGCTCGGTCGATAATAATTGTACTCACCTTCTTGGTGTATGATATACTTTGTCCACGAATATTTGATAATTTCAACATTTAAGGTGTGCTTCCTCAAGTATAATGACGTACATTATTTATCCGTGAATGATAGGTGTGTATAATAGGTGTAAATAATGAAAAGGTCACATGACACAAAATTATTTTGAAGATTATTCATACAAATTATCTAATATATTAAATAAAAATTTCACCATATACTCGAACCCATGCCTAAAATCCTGCGCTTTACATTGTCAGAGCCCTAAACCACTAGGCTATGGAGACTTTATATATAACAGTATAAAGATGTTCTATATATATAGAAGTAGATTGTTTCATCAGTTATTTGTCTGGTGTGTATAATGTATGTTAAAAACAAAAGTGACGTCTTAAATATATAATTTATTGCTAATTGCAAGAATTTCAATAACTAAATATGCTGGTGTTTGATTGTTAAAAAGTTCAATATGGAGAGTGAATCACAGTGAATTGGATACTTATTCAATATATAATTAATGAATAACATAACAAGTGATAAGCTTCATAAACATAATAAACTATAGTGTTTTAGTTTGGCAAAAAAATGTATACCTAAACAAATGATTCATAGTCGTGGGCAAAGTATAGTATTCTACTCGCATATGATGGCTATTACTCTCTCAGGTGTTCATGTCACTCACCTGCGGCTCGCGATATAAATGCAACTTCGTGAATAGTAGCCATCATTATATGCTTGTTGATTAAGATACTATTTTTCCGAGCTATTCTCCCTCAGACAGTCTAAGGACTATTGTGGGTTTATGTTGTTTTCTGTATATTTTGTATTTTTGTATGTTGTTGCCTTGTAACTTCTCCTAAAATGGATGTTCTCATTTATATACCAAAAGTAACGATCACTCAGGGCCAGTTGTATGTAACGTAGTTAACCAATAGATCAACTGAACCAGGTTCACATGTTGACCATAGTCAAATCAATCAATCGTTGTACGAAAGATGTTCGTGTTGTGATCAGTTGAACCACAGTCAAAATAATATTTTTATGTTGGTTATCCGAATCTCTACTAACACTCGAGAATTTTATCAATATTGTTGGTACTAACTTGAAAAATCGTCACAGTTTTTGTATACTGTGAAATCGTTAATCAGTGACAGTCAATGATCAAAAGCGTGCTTGGCTTTAAATATCATTTTGTGTGTTCTATTGGAAGTGAAAAGATGGCAGATGAAGAAAACAAGCGTAGGTACTCCAAATTTTAGTGCATCTGAAGAATCGACGCTGATTTCTCTAGTTGCTAAATATAAAAACGTTATAGAGTGTAAGAAAACGGATGCAGAAAGTTCTTGGCATAAGACAAATTTGTGGCTTCAGTTGGCTGAAGAATTTAATTTTATCAGTTCAACTACACACCGAACAAGTGACGTGCTGTTGAATAAATATAGTAATATTAAAAAAAGAGTCAAGAAAAAGTATGCTGACGAAAAATGTTATGCTCAAGGCACTGGCGGTGGTCCATATAACACAATTAAATTGCAGTGCCTTTTGATATTCTGAATCTATGAAAAAAATCATTTTCCGTCCACTCTTCAAAATGATTTTTTCTTGCTCGAAATATGCGAGCGTTTCTCCTTAAACCTAAAACCTAGCAAAAAATCTCAATAAGGTATAAAAGTCGTATACAAATAAGTAAATAATACACCCTATAAAAGTGCTGCCTAGCAGCTTCAACGGTGGGGGGTAAGCATTCCAGTTTTATCGCAGTCTTGTTTTTGGCCAATCCAGCAAACCTTCTTCTTTATGTTCCCTCTTGATGCAACACTAGCAAGTCAAAATTGTCACTTATTCACTTTAAAAAATTCTTCTTTTCAATTGATCAATTGATAATCGTAAAATATTTATATAATAATTTATAAAATATTTATATAATATTTATAAAATTCGTGCAAACGGTTACGACTGCTCCAAAAACCGACAAAGATTTAATGTCAACAGGAGCAGACCACTGGAGAGGGCGCGTGGGTACACGTGGCAAGGTTAGGTACGATTATCTCTGGTGGAGGGAGCATAAAAGACTTGAAAGAGGCGTACATGAGAATAATAAACATAAAAGAACGGCGCTCAAATATGGGGAACAAGTTATATGGATGGAAAGGTCAAAATATAAGCTTCAATTCAGTGTGGGTAATAGTTCTCAAAAAATTAACAGCGGAGAACAAAAAGCATTTTAAAAAAAGGCCGGTTTTCACCCGTGTTACCAATTTTCCCGGTCCCTGGTAAATAAGTGCATTGTATTCCGAATGAAAATATTGGTTCAGAGAGTAGACATATTAATTTTTCAAATTGTGTGCATTTAATAACAAAATAATTGAACATTAGTTCTTTATTTTTGCTTGTTTACAAGATTTGTGAGAACTCCGAAAACGACTGAAAAATGCAAATAAATAAACGAACTTTTCATTGAAACGCCACAAAGATACTGAAAAAAAATTTCTAGGAACATACAGGACCTCCCCAGACCCCATTTGAAAAAACAAGGGATAATAAACCATTTAAGATAAATAAAGTGTCAATTATTTAATGAAAGAGGCCAAAATATCGGGGAAAAATAACATTGGCCACTTTTTTCAATGTCCTCGACGGGCGAGAGCGGAGTTTAAGGTACACATATTGATACCTACGGATATTCCCATTACAATGAACTTTGAATCATCGAAAATAGTTATTTATGATATGAGTGTTAAAAGTGAGGTTTTATTTTGTGAGTGAAAACGTTTGTGAAATGAGCGGAGCGAATTGAACAATTTCACGAACAAAATAAAATCACTTTTAACACAAATACCATACAATGTTTTTTGTACAACTTCCCTATTTTGATAATGAAACGAGCGAATTTGCAATGACAATAAATTCAAAATGCATTTTAGTATTCAAATAATCAAAAGATTGTTGTGAATGGCAGACGTTTACATAGCAGCGTGCTAAAAATATTTTTAACACTAGTGTTAAAAGTATTTTTAACACGCTGCTATGTAAACAATCGTTTTTAACATTGTTTGCTATCATTAAAAGTGTCACTTTTAATGACAGTTGTACAAAAATATTAATTTTCGACCGAGTTCTGGAAGAATTTGTTCGCCGGTTTACAAGTTAATTTTATAGACGGTAGCATTTCTAGAGGTAGTGCAGCCGCGTAAGCGAGGGGACGTTTGGATGCGATTATCTCGAAAACTATCGAATTCTCGAAAAAAATGGTGGTGACCATTTTTGTAGATAATTCAACGACCTTCATTTTTTACCTAAACAAAAATTGTCTAATCTGCATATTTCGGGAGATAATGGCGGGAAACCGTTTTTTGGGAGGCGTTAGGGGCCATTTTGGGCCCTTAGCCAAGGAGCAATCTTGGAGAACTATTTCTCCCTTCGAAGTACCTGTCAAGACCTACAAATCAACCAAAAAAAAATTATTGCACAAATATATTGATAGGTTTGCCCCTCCAGTTACTGGACTATTTACCTGTATTCTTGATTTTTACTCCCTATCTAATCGCTCTGTCATATACTTCATGCATTGATAGATGTAGCCTAATCTTCTCCTCTTGTATCATTGTTATACTAGGAAACAATAAATTATTCACTCATTTATTATTAAAAATAAATCTTCTACACCAATGTAAAGGTTATAATATACCCAATTCATTTCGATAAGTATCGTGCACGTGCACGTTAAAGAGCGCATTATTTATGATTATGACTACAGCTTTGGCGAATTTGCGTGCTCGAATTTCACAAATTATTCAATGTTATAAAATACACAGCATGCTCTCTAAAACCGATTAGTGCATTGTCTTTCGCGAAGGAAGGTAATTTTTGATTTCCATATTAAATGTATCTCTCGTTTTGTAATTTCGATTAAACTTAAATTGTTCTTTTTCTATTCTCAATTACTTCGGGAAATCAAACCACAATTATTTCTCTATTCGACGTTATTGGATTCCATGACTCGATGGAATATAAGGGAATATAATAGCAAATAGGGGGACCGAAATACCCTTTGACGGTATGAGCAGCAATGTAATATTGGAAGAAATATGCAAGCCCGAAATAAAAGGAGACCCAACTATTGAAAATATCTGGGTAGGCTTAAATGAAATCGAATATGCTTATAGGTGACTATAACCTGTTGGGATCGAATGAATGCCTGAGTTACACTAAAACTGCTTAAGGGATTTTTTTCATCGGGATATTATCGTCTGAATGGGTGCCTGAAAAATTTCAAAATGGTGGAGGAAGGTGGAATCTCCACCACTTACTCACGAACTGCACAGCAATTCAGAATCATAGGACACAACAACATTACTGAATGCAAGAGTGATACTCATCTAAGCTCAAGCCTGCAGATAAACTACATCTCATCCAAGAATTAGGTTTGGATACAAGACCTTTCAGGTCTCAATGAATGTCACCTAGATATATAATGACATGGGCTGAAAAGTCCCGGACCCAACAGAGGAAACACGTATTATTTTTTCAAAAAAACGCTATCCTTCCAGCGTCGCTCTAACATTTCAATACCACTTTTGTAGACCGATTTATCTTTTCCCTTGAAATAGGTCTCAGTTTCAACGATAACCTATTCATTCGATCAACATTTCTTATCAGTGAGCATTTTTTCACTCCTGTGAACAGCCAATAGTCGCTGGAAACTATATCTGGCGAATACCGTTTGATTGTTTAATTAGAGATTTACAACAATTTTACGATTCATTCCATCGACAGCACTTAATTGAACACGAGTCAGTTTTGATAATTTTTATTTTTACCTGTGAGTTCTTT
>CAJUYG010005381.1:0-14029 GCA_910591675.1 Galerucella calmariensis | reverse complement strand
ACTCACATAAAACATGCCTGACAGTTTCATCTTTCTGTTCACACACCCTGCAAATAAGTGTGTCCACTAGCCCCATTGTATGGAGGTGTTTCCCTAGTTGAAAGTGGCCAGTCAGAAATCCTACTGTTAAACGTGAGTTTTTCCTAGTCATCGTGAAATATTTCTTCGGCGACAGCTTCCCAGGGTCGCCCAGGGTGATCCTAGCAAGACTGCATCCTTTGATTCCATCCCATCTCATAAGGGATTGAGCATGTGTGTAACGTTCGGTTAGTTCTTCAATTGTCGAAGTCATTAGGCCGTAGGTGTCACTGGGTTCTAAAATTTTTAGTCCAGCCGCTTCACTGGCTAAAGTATCGGCAATGCGATCACCTTCACTTCTGTCGTGCCCTTCAACCCACCTCAGGATAATATTGTTATCTGCCGAGGCGTTAGCTAAATCTTGATGGCACTTTTGTACTAGCCCCGATATAACACGTTGTCTGTTCAAGGCTAATAGGGCTTGTCTACTATCAGTGCAGATTGTTATTTTGCCAGAAATTCCTTCTCTGGTTAGTTCTTTGGCGGCAATTGAGATACCAGCCAGTTGTGTTTTAACCACGCTGGTGCCTCCACATCCTATACATTCTTTAATTTTTGAGCCAACTGTGCCTTATCTAGACCCCTCCTTATTCCTAGACTTCGAATGCCACACCTCAGGTCCTCCAAGTATCAGGAGGGTTGTAGTTTTTCCTTCACTATCGTTAAATACCTAAGCCTATCCATGCCTTCGCAGTAGCACTTTATCCAGGCCAAAGGTTATTTCGACATTCTGCTCACTATACTGATTGTTTTTGGAGCGTCAGAAATATTATCTCGTACTGCAAGTGATGCATTTATTACTCATTATCAATAATCATGGTCCAATCTACATTCGCTAGATATTATAAATTGTAATGAGACTAATGTTAATTTCGTTATACATCTCACTTATTCACAATACTTCCAGCTTTTGTTGAAACCATCGTTTCTGAGATGGTTATATTTTCATGTTTTCGATTATTTTTTTATATCTCACTCATCTTTGTTCACAATTTCCTTTTCCTTTCAAGCAAGTTGTCGAGAGCAAATCGAAGCAAATTTGAAATTTAAATGGAGAATGGGATACAGTGAGAGTGAGCAGATGCTGCATTTTATATAACGAAACACGATTGATTAAAAGTAGGTGTGTTCTCGAAATTGGAGTCCATAAACTGTGGAAATCTTTCGACTGCAACATATCGAATAAAAGATACTTTTAAGATGTACACATGAACTGAGTTTTAATGCGATTCGTGGAAACAACAATCCTGAAAATTATGCTTGGAATTATATTGTAGATTATAGGAAGCAATGAAGGTAGATGCGGTTACAGGAAATCTTGTCTTTTCCGCGTCAGCTGGTCGGAAATTACTGAATAAATATCATAATATTTACGGTGTTGTGACGGCTACAGTCTCATCACCATACCTTTTACATTATTCTTGTCCTTGACTCACTTCGGATAACTAACTACGCTTTAAAATCCACTTTCCTCTATTTCCACCGTCTTACTGCATTTGTCTTGGAAGCCTTTTTCCGAATTGGAGTAATACAAAGCTCTGTTAGTTAAAGACATCATTAATAAAAATATTCTATTGTGACCCAATTAATTGATTTAATTATTGAAATAAATTCAGGTCTAATGACGTATGTGCATTCGGTAGTCCATCATTGAATCCCATATGGCTTCAAAAGTATGGAAATTTAGGAAAAAAACTGAGAACAAATGTTGGAGGACATAAATTGATCTTTGAAAATGGATGGATGCTTACTATTGATTTATCCAATATTTTAAGAGTTGTCGGCTGAGATAAAAGAGCCGGTTTATTAAATGGGCCATGTATGTATTTTGGGGTGTCATTCACTAAGACCCAAAAGATCTATTGTGCCCTCTTACTTCTACTTAGTTTCTGAGGAGAATCTCAGAAACTAGTAGTTCCTTTAGTCCTATTTCCCGGAGGAATTTTAGGATGTCTGCAGGCTTCAACTTGGGTAAATGTTCCTCTTCTATCTAGTAATCTCCCTGTGCTGTGCTCTATGGTTCTGAAGTGCTGAGCAGTTGGAAAGTATGTGGATGGAGGTTTCTTTTTCCATTCCACAAAATCTGCATTCTTCTTCCTCCACTATTTTGAGCTTTTTCAGGTGCACATTCAGGCGACTCTGTTCCGTTAGGATCCCTGTTAAAACTCTTAGCGCAGTTTTACTTTGACTTATGCATTCATTTGATCTTAACAGCTGTAGTCACCCAGAAGAGTCTTTGATTGTATGAGCCCTACTAGATCTTTCCAATGGTCAGATCTTCCCCTTCTTTCTCGGCTTCACCTATTTCTTCCAATATTACATTGGAGCTGATTCCGCAAAAGGGTTCAGGCCCCCAGAATGGGCCATAAGTCGTAAACGGCAAGTTTGACGGAAAAAGTTTGTGGTAAATAAAAGATGCAGAATTTTATTCTCCACAATTATGGTAAAAATGACTTGTGCCCTAAAGTGCGAAGTTCCCGAGATATCGGCGCCTGAAGCGAAGCTAAATTCCTGAAACTATTTTGAATGGAAATTGAAAATATCCTTATAATAAGAATTGCAAAACATATTATTAAAAAGTCACTCAAAATTATTAAAACTCATATTCTTCCTTAGTAGTGAACTTGATTCGCTTGAAAAGACCCTGTAAAACCGCCAAGGAATAAACTAAGGCGTCTTGAGTCGCGACCTATATATCTTGCAAGTTGTTAGAACATCAGATTGCTGTCTGTGCAACTAGATATTTGCATTCAGCGGATTTCACAAAAGTTTGCTTCTTTCCTTTGGCAAAGGAACATTACCGAGTTATTAGCGTTAGCGGAATACTCCTTCTTGTCTTTACTCTTTCCTTCCTCTTTTCATTTTGCTTGCGAGCTCTAAAACGAGATGCTTTACATTACGTTGTTTCTAAAGACAAAAAAAAACGCCAGTTAAGCCACCAGCCAGCGTAATAGATTTCAAATTGATAGGTCGGCGTCTCATAATATTGCGAGATATATTACCTATAACAGTTATTTATGTACCAGTGTCGAAAAACTGTCTATTTAGTCATGTCTTCAAATCGATGCAGGCGAGACAATGGACAGTTATTCACCGAGCTGCATATTACATTTTTTCGTCGATCTTTACAAAAAATTTACTATTTTTTCCCTTTGTATCACTATCCATATAATGTTTCGTGGAGTTCGACCAAAATACATCATGGAGTTTCATAATAACACACATATTATTGGTGATTCATAGTCAGGGTAATGTGACAATATAATCTCCTAAAGAGAATCCAACTTTTTATTGGTATTTCTTTGGTTGAATATGAACCATGGTCATTAGAATAAAATAAATATGTATTTGAAGCGTTGGCAGAGAATTACCCTACGATTGCAGATAATGTGTTTGCTGTCTCATCTGTATCATTATAGAATCTCCATTGTTTTCTCTTTATTTTGCGAAGCCACCAGCGCATTAACAACTCCTTTATGTCCTTGCACCCACAGCAAAGTTACTTGGGGAATTGTTCGGAGTTCCATATTGTTTTAGACTTAAAAGCCCTAAATATTCTAACTAGGTTTGAGGCACAAAAATATATCCATATCACATATTCTTGAAGGGCTTCAATCGATTTGTAGAAAGTTCTTCGACAAAACGCGAGCTATTTTGATCTTCAGAAAGAATATTTTGGGAATTATTTTCTCATATAATACCACGAGAGTGAAAATTTTGTTGGCAAAATTTTTCGATTATCATGATTGTTTGTTGCTTGGCAATTTTGCGAATGACATTTTTAACAAAAATGGTTTTGGATTAAATATCATGAGCAAAATTACCTAAAAGCAACAAGAGAAAAATTTTACCTTACAAAATTTTTAATTGAGTGGTATTCGACATGACTATTTCACGAGAGAAAAACTAAAAAATCATAAGTTTAAACGTTTTATTTATTGCAAACTTCAATTATACAAAGCCAAAAAAATAATAACATTATGAAAAAAAAATTACTTATTTATGTAAAAAGTACAATTATTATGATTGTACCTACGTTGTAGCATTATTTTGGGGATTGTTTTGCATCATAACCTGTGATGAATTTAAGTTAGAAACTGAGGATTCCTTTCCTTTATTTTTATTTTCTCGAAGGTTCTCTATAAGTTGGAAATGGTGTTCTTCATTTAATTGTAAATATGGTTTTAAAGAATGGGCAGAAGAATGTCCTGTAAGCTTAATTACTTCTTGTTCACCAACTCCTTCTTTTGCTAATGCAGATATTGCAGAAGCTCTATGTGAATGATTGGTTATTTTTATTTTTTTTGTGTCTATACTAATTGATTCTGCCGATATTTTCGTCCACTTTGAAATTGTATTAATTCCCAATGGTGAATTTTTGTACCATATTCCTTTCTCCCAATTTGGATGTAATGTTAAAAATAATCTTGTTGTTGTTAGATTAGGAATGGATTCTCTCTCTTTTTTCAATAATTTTTAAAAATAAACGAACGGGACACAAATTATTTCTTATCAGCCACTTACTGCCAGATGAAGCTTTTGATTCTCCTTGTATCGTTTTGGAAAAGATTGGATTATACTCTACCCTGCCAGTAAAATTACCTTCATTATCATATTCTTTTTTAAGGTAATATCACAATTAGCAGCTTCATTTCCACGCCATGCTAATTCGAACGAACATAAATGGAAGAACTTTTTTTGTAACCCATCAGGATTATCTTCAGAATAGCTTTCTACCATTTCCATTAATTCTTCTTTGGTAAACGCGTTAGAACTTCTGGTTTCAGGTTCAGCCTGAAGCTTTTTACGTTTTGTATACCTGGCCAATCTGGAAATTTATGGGTAATGTCTTTAAATGGATCAATTTTGATGTTAAATTCTAGAAATTATTTTTCCTGGACCATTTGAGCAGTCGTATTGCAAAGTGTTTTCACACTAGCTTCAGTATAATCAGTTCCATCTCTTTTTTTCATGTTAAAACCATAATCTTCAAGAATTTTTGCTATAAATTGTTCAGAAGTATCCTTTTCTAACGTATAATTACGTGCGTCCAGAAACATTCTAAACTGTTCCCACGCAGACTTTTTTGACTTCATTGTATTTCGCGGTATACTTTGCTCAATTGTACTCTGTATTTCATTTATTGAATTATTTCCAAATGTTGTATTATTCATGTTAATAATACTTATTTAAATTTTTGAAACAGTTTTAATAATTTTTAGACAGTTAAATAATTAGTTTCCTTAAAAACCACTAACAAAGATTTTATATTGAATTTTATCACAGAGTGATAGAATTTTATACACATAGATTTGATATATTAAACGTCAAAGAATTGCCGCGACAAGACAAAAAATTGCCAGTTCAAAACCTTCAAATTTTGTCAGTTATCAATTTACTCTTTTGGCATGTCATTATTTACTTATAATTAACATTATATTCTGTAATTTCAAGTCCAAATATAATCAGATGAAACTTTTATTAAAAATTTATTACATCTGAATACTTTATCTGTCTCCCGAAAGTACATTTTGTTTTCCCAGAGGTATGCTAGTGAAGGAATATAATTCTGCTTAGATGCACAACAAAGTATAGCATATCCTGGAAGCTGCATTTAATCATGTAGATCTCCAGTTATTTTGTTTGTTTAGTCACTAAGAAGTTTCTAGTGATAAACGTAATAAAACTGGTAGCTACATCGTCGTATGGTGCGATAATAGTTATAGTTATAAAATGTAGTCTTGTTTTTCTTCAACATTCGTAACGAAATTTGTCCCACATAACTTCAAAGTTCTGAAACTCTCTTGGTGGAAACTTTTGAATTAAGATACTGTGTTGTATGGACTTCAGCAGGTAGATAATTCAGTTTTGTAACGAAATGTAATCGAGCAGTTGTTACAGAATACTTCCATGTAGGAGGGAATCTTAGGTTTAGTTATTGTTCTCGGAATAAATTTCTGGATATGTAGGTATGTATGTATTTATCACTGAAAGATCTATTATGCCTCCTTACTTCTACTCAGTTCCTGAAAAGAGCCTCAGAGACAGTAGCTCCTTTATTTCGATTTCCTGGTGAATTTTAGGATATCTGCAGGATTTAATGTCTTTTTTCTATCCACTAATTTCCAGGGTGCCGTGCAAGAATGTGGATATTGAGCATGAATAATATGTCCAAGAGCTCATGTGGTTTAATGAAATCCAAACTAATGGTTCAATAAAACTCAAAGTCCAAACCACAATAAATGTTATCATAGTCCCCAAAAAGGACACATATGATGCTACCAGTTTCGGTACATTCTTACCATCATCAGGCTACAATAAACTTTGGCAACAACCCGACTTTCCTTGTATTGTATGTTTCACACAGGTAACTAAAATTTTAATTTTGACTACCTACTAATATAACTTGTTATTATTAAGCCTTTATTTGAAAACAATTTCATGTCCTTTTTGTTATATTAGTTTTATATTTCAACAATTTTTCAAATGTAATTTTTAACAATCGTAATATTCTCAATTTGTACTCTCAATTATATGTTCATCTTTTATATTACATTAAAGCTATAGTTCTAGTTTTGATAATTCTAACATAATTTCATAAGATCTTTGTTTATTAAGCGAACCATTTCTTTCTATTGTAGCCTGATGATGGTAAGAATGTACCGAAACTAGTAGCATCATAATGTGCCTTTTTGGTGACTATAATAAAATTTATTGTGGTTTGGAGTTTGAGTTTTATTGAACCATTAGTTTGGATCAAAAATATGTTTTTGTTTCATAATCTCTAATGATCTTAGTGCTTGTTGCCCTTTTTGGGACATATCTATTATAATAGTGAACTTTTGGTTCTTAGGATCAGTGATAAACAAGTCTTGTTTCACTGATTCGGTCTCGTTGTGTTCTTGGTTTGCTTGCTTGAACTTGGACTTTATTACTAGAGTAATGGAGTGGATGTTGTGGAGCTGAACCTGCATGACACCTAAAAACCAAGAGGCTGAGGTGTAACTGCGCGCTATCCAATATTAACAAATGAAGAACTTGTACAGAAGACACCAAAAACAATGCGGAAATCTGTATTATGAATGGCTCTTCTTATCACTTTCCATAGGTGAAGCCCTTTTAATACTGGCATTTGTTCCTGAAAATCCTTTGAGATCGAAATGTTTTGAATTGTATTATATATTTGGTCCACATCAATTATGTTATTACATTACTCCAGACATATTTCCACATGTGACCAATTTGTTAATTAATCTTAGAGATTGTCATTAAGTTAACGCATACCTGCCGCAAGGACATAATAGGGATTACATAATTGAAATTACTAGAGCTTCAAATTAAAACCGGATAGATATTTATTAGTAATGTCAAATAATACACAATAATAAGAAGTGAGGCCTGGCGGAAATCCTATGATGTCGAAGGTACAAAAATAAATAGCCTTGAAAGTGACAGCTAACTCTGGCATACACTGAGAATCATGATAAATGCTCACAACTTCACTCTAATCACACTGGAAAAATTATTTGAGCATTAAGTTGTGTTTCAAATAAATATTTCTCCATCAGTAGCTATTTCTGACAAATATACACGTGAAATAGATAATTAAAAACAAAAATTCAACCCACATCAACAATTTGGATCTGTGAAGACTATAACAAAAAGGCCTATATGTGATCGTATGACATATGACAACTGATTTAAAAGATGGCTTCCTCAGATTCAATTCTTTCTCGCTTCCGGTCTTTTCTTTTTCTCCTTAAACCACCATTTCAGTAAAAATATTTTTACAGCTTCTTCAATGTATAAAATGTAAATTTATATATTAATTTTGGAACCTGAACAAAGCAGAATAATTGGAAAAACATTTTTCCTTTCATATTTTACTGGCTTGAAACTCCTGTCCAATTAGCAGGTTAATTTTTTTTTGAAGTAAGTGATAATCTGTCTGAAATATCCGGTTATTTCCAGCGAGCTTTATTCCGTCATAATGGTGACCTGAATTTATCACAATCCAATAAAAAAAATCACAATGAAATCGATTGTGTTACTGTGTTTTGTCTATCAGCTCAAAAGAAAAGATATTGTGTTGCTGGTTTAAGCGTTGTCATGATTGATTTTGTATGTTTTGGTTGAAATTTTGTGATAAATATAGGGTAATTATCAGTATTAGCGAATATTTGACGTTATTTAAACTGCATAACATGAAAAAAGATTTCTGCGAATGCATTTTTGGGCCAGATAAGGAAAGTGACAGGATTACCCACCAGTCATGATACCTTGAAGAAACAATAAGCTTACATAGAAATGAATTTATCTGTCAGCTGTTCTTGGAAAAGTAGGAAGCAATATTTTAGATATACACATATGTCCAAAAGTTTGGAATATTGGATTGCATTTTTTTTATTTCCATGTAAAAAATTTTCTGAATAATTAAACATCATTTTGCTACAACTTCCACCAATACTAATTAAATCTCAAAGCCAGATAAACAATATGCACAAAAATGATTTATTCTTTTGGAGTGAGAAATTTACAATGGACCACTTACATTTGAAATTGAATTAGTATTAAAAATTTTTTTTTAATAAGATTAATAATCAGTATTTCCTCCATTGACCTGTATGCATGCATGGTCGAACTGGGCTTGCTTAATTCTCTCCCATTCTCGCTTCTTAATGCGTGCTTTGAGAATGTCCCAGGCATGTTCAATGACGTTCATGTTCATGTCAGGGAAATTCGAGGGCCACCATATTGTGGATATTCCTTCTTCTTCCAGTAAATTTTGTACTGCTACTGTTCGATGCGGAGGTGCGTTGTCATGCATAAACACAAATCTATCACCTACTGCTCCTCGGAATAGACGCACCTCCTCTATGTATACCTCACCAGTGACTCTTCTCTCCAGAACCAGTAGAGGCGTCCGTGTGCCACTCATAACACCATCCCAAACCATAATACTCCCACCTTCAAATGGGACACGCGATTGGGCTGTTTCTCTGTTTCTCTAGATTCTTCAAAATAACGGTGAAACCAAGATCAGAAAAAGTCTCAATTCTGAGGGGCTGAGTACCTACTTCAAGCATCTGGCTGATGGTGCAGAACTGATAAACCAATGGAAATGAACCATCGCGACTATGTACAAGTGTTGGAAATATAATATACGATATTGGTTGTGAATCCGATGAAGAAGAGGGTTCTTGCAATTCGTCAGGGTTTTCAGTGTCCTCGGTAACCTTGTCGCTACTTTCTTAAGCTGACGTGTTCAGTTTTTGTTTATAACTCACATAACGCCGACATTATTATTGACTAATTATGTTAATTCATCCCTTCAGAAGCTTGCGCCTATTGCCAAAACGACACTAAATTCACAAACCGAACCGGAACAAAATAAACGACAAAAAATTGTTTTCATCAATACATTACGTAAAGTTTTAGTTAGTCCATTGTTTCTCGAGTACTTTAAAGTTTCCAAGTAGGGATAAATAGCCTACTGTCACTAACAGTCATTCTGTTAGTGACGCTCCCGCCTCATTTGTTTCCGAATGAGTGACACGCTTACTGCGATGCTACGAGAGTTGTAATCATTTGTTTTCTGAAATGAACTTGATGGCAACAATATATGCTAATGTCGACATTGTATGGAAATTTTATCATGACTAAATTTTTTAATATTCAGTTATTTAACGAAGACAGTTGGGTCTTTGGAAGTATCATTTGATGATACATTCCCTGGAATGAAAATAATTGATAGAATAAACGTATCAGCTGGAGCATATTGTTGCAATGAAACAACAAATTGATATCGATAGTAAGCTCTTGACACGAATAAAAACCTTTTGAAATTGATGAAAAATGATTTGAAAAACAGATTTCTTAAGGCTCTCACATAATGGTGATACTTCTAGACGTTTTGTTCTAATGTTCTTGCAAATGTAGATGAGCCTCATTAGCAATGTCTTGCGACCTCTACATACAGAGTCTCAACCCCTTCCTTTGCGTATTTTGCTTATTTATTTGCTATTTAATTTCCTTCTCTACCAGTGTATCCCGGAAGTCACAGTAAGGTCTAGTTTATTGAGTTTTCCCAGGCATATCCATACCACTTCATAACTAAATACGCAAAAACTTGCTGCTTGACTATCCGACATGATGACAATCCTATATCTGTATCTATAGAGTAGGGAGGGTGAGTATAGGCTTACAGCAATTAGGCCGCATGTGACCCATTGTACAACCTTCGGAGGAGTTATCCTCCTAGGTCATCGTCCATCCTGTCCTTCCCAGGAAGGTGGACAGGTCACTAGGAGACATCTCCTTTATATCGGCAGGTGTAGGCCAAACACGCACTCTTACGATAACTCTGGACACTCGCATAAGACATGCCTGACAGTTTTATCTTCCTGTTCACACATCCTGCATAGCGGTGTGTTCACTAGCCCCATAGTAAGGAAGTGTTTCCTTAGTTGACAGTGGTCAGTCAGAAATCCTACTGTTAAACGTAGGTTTTTCCTGGTCATCGCCCTATATTTCTTCGGCGTCAGCTTCCCAGGGTTGCCCAGAGTGATCCTGGCAAGACTGCATCCTTTGATTCCATCCCATCTCTTAAGTGATTGAGCATGCGTGTAACGTTTAGATAGTTCCGCAATTGTCAAAGTCGTTAGGTCGTAGGTGTCACTGGGTCCTGAAATTTTTAGTCCTTTTAGTCCTTCCCTGGCTGAAGAATCGGCAATGTGATTTCCTCTACTCCTGTCGTGCCCTCTAACCCACGTCAGGATAATATTGTTACCTGACGAGGCGTTAGCTAAATCTTGGTGGCACTTTAGTACTAGCCCCGATATAACACGTCTGTTCAAGGCTAATACGGCTTGCATACTATCAGTGCAGATTGTTGTATTTTCGCCAGAAATTCTTTTTCTGGTTAGTTCTCTTGTAGCAATTGAGATACCAGCCAATTCTGTTTGTACCACGATGGTATTGTTTTCCATTACCCACCTAATCCTTGAGCTTAGTGCTCTAGAGAAAAGTTCACATCCTGAGCTTGAGATGAGGACAATCATCTACCATCCATATATTTTATTCGTATAACATTGAATGACTTTCTTTTCAAGTCTGGTAATTATGTTGGAATCCCATTTTTTCTTGTTACTGAATTTTGTTTCGAATGTCTTTGAGAATATTTTCATCACAACATCCTGTGGTTTTGTGGTATACTTCTGTTTGATGCACCTTTGTACAATTTCATCAGTTGAAGATCGATGTAGAACTTTTAATTTTCTCATACTAGGTATATGGAAGAAAAAATTATTAAGTACGGATTGGAAATAAGTTTAACCTAAAAGGTAATTGAAATTGAAATACAAGCAACGGTTTACTACCTCTATTCATTTTTATATCGAATTAGTTCAAACTCCACTTTCGCCTTCGTAAATGCAACCTAAATACCTCGTAAAAACATTCTTTTATTTCAAAATTTACAAGAGATTTACGTTCGAGCAATTCACATAAATTTTAATTTGTGAGATTTGTTCGCGATACATTTCTGAGCTACTAAGTTTTCGAGACTACCATTCACGTTCCCTGAGCTCTTATCTAGAACATGCATTAACTTACAGAGTGATTTCCAGCCCTTAATAAAAAACAACAACATAAAAAACCAATGCTATGTAAAATGGACTGTTTGACTATACGACTTCGTTTATGCTTCTACTTCCCTCCCTGGTCGTTTATGTCACCCTAATATATTTTTATAATCAGCATTATTTGTATAGAATTTTAAAAGTATACCGTGAAACTATGGCTGTAAGTATAAAAAAAATAATTCACGGTTTAACAACAATAATAAATTCGAAAAATACAAGCTCACTTCATATTTTTGATGAGGTGGAATAGCAGGATATACAGGGCACCTCCAAAGTTTCACTCCCACATTATTTTCTGAGCTAACATTACTAAACTTTTGGGTAACTAAACTGCGGTGGTTATTTGCGAACTAACTTTGATGTAACGTAATAGATCTTTCGGAATGACGTCATTGATCACAGATCGGCCATATTGTTATGGAGAATCGATGTCATGTTCTATTTATTTTTGAATGTTTATCTCTGTCACCTCTGGATATACTAGCCTATTGACGACGAGCCTGTATATTCATTACAGGAGCAATGATAACATGCCCAACGGCAGCCATGGAAGTGATTCTCAACTTCACCCCTCTACATATGGTGGTGGAAAGCGTTGCAGGAAAAACAAGATACACACTAAGTAGAGGAGGAATCATTAAAAAAACCACCTCCTCACTTCTTAGAAATCAGACAACCTGGGACATGCCACAAGACGGTATGATGAAAAAGTATAACTTTTCAAAGAAATACCTTAGGGAATTCAACAACAAGAAGGAATGGGATCCAAATACCATTACTAGACTTGGAAAGAATGCCATTCAATGGTACACAGACGGCTCAAAAGCAATAGAAGGAACTGGGATAGGAGTGTTTGGGCCAGGAACCAAACACTCTGAAAGCTTGGGAAAAACCCCAAGTATCTTTCAAGCGGAAATCCACGCCATAAGAAAGTGCGCCCAGCTCAATATTGATAAGGGATACGGAAGACAAAGGATAAACATAATGTCGGATAGTCAAGCAGCCATTGAAGTACTGAGCTCTTCTGTAATCAGTTCCAAAATGGTGTGGGAATGCCTAGACAAACTCGATGAGCTAGGCGAGAACAATATGGTCACCTTAGTATGGATTCCAGGACACACTGGAATAGAAGGAAATGAAATAGCAGATGAACTAGCAAAGAGGGGGACTGAAATACCTTTCTAGGGGCCTGAACCCTTTTGCGGAATCAGCCCCAATATAATATTGGAAGAAATAGGTAAAGCCGAGAAAAAGAGCAGATCTGACCATTGAAAAGATCTAGTAGGGCTTATACAATCAAATACTCTTCTAGGTGACTACAACCTGTTGAGATCGGATGAATGTATAAGTCGGAGTAAAACTACGCTAAGAGTTTTAACAGGGATCCTAACGGGACCTTGTCGCCTGAATGGGCACCTGAAAAAGCTCTAAAAATGGTGGAGGAAGAAGAATGCAGATTTTGTGGAATGGAAGAAGAAACCTCCATCCACATACTTCCCAACTGCACAGCACTTCAAAATCCTAGAGCACCGCACCTGGGAGATTACTGGATAGAAGAGGAACATTTACCTAAGTTGAAGCCTGCAGACATCCTAAAATTCCTCCGGGAAATAGGACTAAAGGAACTAATAGTTTTTGAGACTCTCCTCGAAAACTGAGGTTATCTTCAATCATTTATATAACATCAATTGTCAGTTGTCAGTTGTCTACATTTGTGAAAGATGTAGATAGACTTCATACATCCTTGTACACGCTCGAGAAGAGATTTCTCCTTTTCATGGAGTCAATGGTTAACATTTGGAGCATATTATTTAAACTGAAGTGTTTTAGGTTATTAGAGTGTTTCAATTGTTAACGCAGCACCTATTTGGGTGAGTGGTGTTATTCTAAAATTTCCTCAAATGGAAATTCATAACCAAATAGAAACATTGAGTCAGCCCTTTCAATCTAAGTGGCCAGGTACCCATACTAAAGACTGTCCAGCTCCTTAAGCGCCTCCAAGCAGTCCCGAACTAGTTTGAGATTTATCTGCATGAAACGCTTTCACCCTGTAAGTGTAGCAATCACAAATATTATTTTGCAGTGTTCAATGTAGTGTTTCAAACTGTTGAAAGCTGAATAATGAGTGTTTGCACAAAAATGCAACTCACTAACGATGTGTAAATGAAAAAAAATTTATAAACACCATTCAAATAACGATTGTGATTTGTTTTATAGAGTTATGAGTCTCTCGTACGACACGAAAAATATCAATAAAACCCCATTTCCTTAATAGAATACGGGCAATATGTTACCCAACAGCTAAACGT
>CAJUYG010005380.1:0-14030 GCA_910591675.1 Galerucella calmariensis | reverse complement strand
TATTATATATGGTTGCCCAATTAAATCAGCCCGCACATAAGGGTTGCTGATTGTTAAAAATGATAAATATTTACGGTAGAGTGGAAGAGAGTTAGCGCGTAACTTTATTTAAGCCATCTAGCATGCGTCGAATGTGCTCTCAACCACCAGGGAGTAATAGAGATGACTTGATAAATACTCCAAAAATATGTCTTCCTTTCCAAAATCACAAATTTAAGAATTAGAACAAAAAATTATTATTAATTTAATATATTTAATATTGATTCAAAAAATTTAAAAATAAAACCAAGGTGACTTAGGTAACAGAATATTTTATTTTAAAAGTACTGTTTGAAAATTTTATCATATTTTGTTCAAGTAGGGTAGGGCGGGGCTAGTTGAGCATAGGGGCAAGTTGGGCAATCGAAATATCTCGAAAACTATACACGGCACGAGAAGGCATCAAATAGCGAAAAGAAGGAGTCGCGGGATGCGAACTCATCACGAGACTGCCAGTGGCGACTACTCGATCGAGTGAAGTACAAACGCGCATTGTTTTTTTTTGTAACCAAAAGTGAAATAATTATAAAGCGGAATATTTCGTCTGTAATAGTTATATGTTATCCGATTTTAATCAGGTGAGTGTTAAACTTCCATACATTCACAGTACTTTTGATATGTATAAATATTTAGGGTATAATTCTAACAGGTTTTTGACAACCTCACTTTTGTTTTGAAAATTCGGATTGGGGTTAGTTGAGCTTAACTAACCCCACGACTTAGAACTAAAGTTATATATTCTTTTTAGGATGCGGACTTACAAAAGAAAGACTACGAGATGTTACTTCACTCAAAACTTAAATGATGCTGCAAACCCACTAGCCTTGGTAGGGCAACATCATTTAATGCTCAGATGCTTAAGATACATTGATGTTTTGTTGATTCTATTTTCGGTTTATTATTCAAATAGAATTACTTATAATTGGGTTGTTTTGTCACTAAGAGACTATAAATAAAAAGTTCAGTATCAAACAGAAATTTTATTTCATGTCTAGTTAACATTTAACTTATCATTTGGTTAGACATTCAAGTGCTCAATTTGCCCCATACCCTTGCTCAACTTACCTCACCCATGGGGTACGTTGAGCATACTTGACTTTCTGCATTTAATCAGCTGTAGCTCTCAAATTTGACTCCTAAGAAATAAATTACTATGGACACTTTTGCAAACAGATAAATTCGTGATCCTTCAGTATGCATAACAAGCCATTAATACTTATCGTTGAGGAGCTATAACCGCTCAAATGAAAAAGTGCTCAACTAGCCCCGCCCTACCCTACTTAATCGTCTGTTACATGTTAAAATAAAAAATTTGATAATGGATGTTATATTTCTGTAACTCTTATTTAAAAATCTGAATCATCGGAGCTCTTAGATACACTATCATCGCTACAGATCAGAATCGTCGTTACTATCGGAAGATTTGTTCAAGGTATCACCGTTGATTGATGAAACTTATCAATCAACGGTATCACATAGCACACTCTTAACTTGCGTTGGATTTGAGTCTCCCAGGAACCATATTGGTTTTAGAAAATCATCTAATAGCAACCAGCCATTATTTTCCAGGCGCAACTTGATACAGTCCGGTTCAGTGGCATTTAACCACATCGAATTAACAAAGATTGTCCGTAACAATTTTTGTTTAAAACATTTCCAACACGGTGGAATGTGCGTTGAGTCCAAACCTCTAATTCTTTTCATAAATTTCTCATTATTTTGTTTTGAAGCGTACCTACATTTTGTTAAATAAAAATCTTGCGGAATTTACACTTTGACACTTCGGGAGTCCATACATAAGGCACGTAAACTCTTGAACTGCATCGATTTTGGTTTCATTGAAGATGTCAGTAGGATTCGTCAAAGAAGCATAAGCGTCGTACAGTCGACAATCGCTATCTTCGTCTGATAAATGATGTTAACCATATATGATAATGAATAGAAAAATTAACTTTAATTTGGTATATGATTAATAAATAAACGTTATGAACGTATAAGTGTATCGAAATCATACCAGTTTACACCTGGCTGCGATGAGGTGCGGCCAATTGCGTAACGGCAACCGTGATTTTTTTAAATCTTCATATAAATAGGGTATTTTCCTATGAGCGAAAAAAATTAAAAAAGAGTCGGAGCAGGTACTTTGTGGTACTATTATGCCAGAAATCAATATTTCACACAAATAAATTAAACCAGTGATTTTTTATTAACTTAACAAAAATGGTAATTTTCAAATATTTACTCAGCGCGGGAAAATATGTGAGTTTATTGAGACGTCAGAGGTCTCGCTGCTTGCTTGTTTCTTATAGGCCAGCTCAGGTGGGCGGCCGCAGGTCGAGCCGATGGTTCCGATTCGGCTGGTCAGGGTCAAGTCGCTCGGGATGCGGTAGGCGGAGCGACAAGATCACTGACGTCATAAGAAATCAGCGCGTTTTGGCGCGCTATTTAAATATAAAATTTTTAAAGTTGGTTTTGGCAACTTTCCCGCTTAGTAAAAAATTTGAAAAAAATTTGGAGTACTTAACTGAGGTCAGACAATCTTCTAATGGTGTTTAAAAAAAATTGTCAAATACCCTATTACCGTGATGTAGACGTAATTTTATTCAAAAAACAAGTGAACGAAAGTTTTTCCCAAATATAAATTAAAAATAATTCAATTAAAAATACTGGCGTCCAAATTTTGATAGGCAACCTGGTAAATATATATTCTTCTAATTATAAATATACATAAAAATTTGGTTCTCAGCAAAACACAGATGAGTGCACTAATCCTGTAGCCGGATCTTAGACTATGAGGTGTTGTTCTGCCGTAAATAACGTGATGCGCTAACGGTATTATCGCAACGTGTCTCTCGAACTCATTCTGCGCATGATCAACTGTCAATATAATGTCTGCGGTAATAATGTCGCACAGGATTTGTCACAGCAATATCTCTCTATTTACTGCTTCTTTCCAGCTTTACATGCAAAATATAAAAGACAACCATTGTGAAAGACGGTAAAGAATACCATTACATCTATTCTTTATAGAGCTACGTTCACTCGGTTGCTCTTGTCCCTGCTTAACAAGAATTTATCTCCTCTAGTGTTCTTCTAGTGCAACTACCAGAGCTGCAGCCATTGAAACAGATCTGCAACCATCAAAAATACTTCTGGAAAGATGCATGAGTCTGAGTTTTTGTCATTAATCACTGAGATAGAAACCCCCATTCTTATACTTGCGGATTGCAACACTGAGGCTAAAGTTTTGACAGCTATTTTTCAACTAACTATGCTTTTGTTGATTAATTATTTTTTACGTAACTTTCGTGAAAGAAAACTTGGTCTGTGAACTGAAGCGCTGAGACCTCTCCACTTTTTAAAGCTATTTCTGTTAGGAAAATTCGGATTTTTCACTTTTTATCAACAAATTAACAATCCTTTGCCTTGGAAAATGAAAAACTGTGATAAATAAATGGAAGAACATTTTTTTCTCAATAACTATCCTTATTATTCTGTTTTTGGAATGCTAAGAGCTATACAACAATTTTTTTGAATTGTTAACATCTATTATTTAAGTAACTGTCATATCCATTGTTTATTGGAAAATAGTATATTATTCAGCAAGATCTGAATGCGTGAATGCAGGCATTGATGTGATCCGCTGATCAACAGTGGTTGAAGAATAAAAAAAAAACTCTTAGGTATTCAATACCTCGTTTATTCCCTTGAATAATTTAAGATACATTGAATATAAGATTATATTTAATATCACATTTAATTCGTGACATTAAAAGTAAAAACTAAATTGATAAGAATGAGCCTCTTATGATGTCTCTTATTCGAGGCATCATGTGGGCGAAAGTACTGATAAAGAATATGAAACAATAAAAATGTGGTTGAAAGAAATATTGATTATTTAAAATAGATTGCAATGATAATTACCATAAAAGTATTAAGAATATAGTAAAGTAAATAGTAATAGCAAGTAAATAGTGAGCTAAAATATACAACAGCATAGGGTTCCAAATCCTCATGGAGGTGATAGTTTTTATTTATTATATTGTGATTTTTGTATAAAAACTTCCAATTCAGATCCTATTTATCCGTGTCATGCAACCTGTTTGTTGGTGTATATGAATATTTAGGAACTTTTATGAAAAAATTCATCCACTAACCATTTGTTTATTAAATAGACAATTTAAAAAACATGTATTTTTGCAAGATTTTTTTATATTAAAAAAAAATACTGAAGACAACAATATGACAAGTCCAATTTCCATTATTCGACACGGTTGATTCCAGTGTTTGGAAGTAAATACAGCGCAAAAATACATTTGCTTAATGGAAAATTTTTTTGTTAGATAAAATTTTAATGTTATTTACAAATGCGTTTTTTATCAAGAACTTTTCATAGCTTTAGTTAATTTTGGGGATAATAGGAGATACAAAATTCCCTTACATATTTTCCCATGATTGGATTGAAGGTAATGAAATTGCGGACCAGCTAGCTGAAGAAGGTTCTGAAAGAGACTTCATAGGTCCGGAATCAACCGTTTTGTAAAATGACGGAAGATTACATAAGAGGAAATAGGGAACTGGCTAAATAGGAAACAACACTTCAAAAAAAAATTGACACAAGTGCCAAGAGTTCACTGAACAAGGTAGACAGGTAACTTTCAACCAGGCTATTGAAGAGACATATTATGAAGACAGTTACTGACCTGGTGACTGGAAACTGCACCCTGAGGAAACATATGTACAAAATGGGCAAAGTTGGTGAACCTATGTGCAGAAAATGTGAACTTTATGATAAATCACCCACTCACTTACAAGGACCCAGATAAGAGCACTTTGGAAGAAAATAATACAACCATTACAGCTACTGGAAATCCCTCGCCTAGTGGCCTATATACAGTGTGGAAACCACTTATGGAATAAAATTCTTTATGTCATTATTTTAAAAAATTATAAAAAAATGCCGAGACACGTCAACTTTTGAATTGAGTTGTGCGTTATGTCTTTGAGGTCTACAATGCTAGTACCTCTTAGTCCAAGCCATTGATTGGGGAAGATTCCATCTAAATAAGTTCTTACCATTAAAGCATAATGGGGTGTTGCCCCGTCTTGCTGAAACCAAACATTTTCATTCGGTAAGCTAGGATCTATTGCGTTGGGATATAAGTTTGCCAACGCAGGAATGACTTCATTTCTAAGCATATTTAAATATTTTCCAGCTGTCAAATTTCCATCTATGAATATAGGACCAATAATATGGTCGCCTATGATACCGGCCCAAACGTTCACCTTTTGAGGGTACTAAGTATGTGTCTCACGTATCCAATTAGGATTCTCTGCTGACCAATATCTACAGTTCCGTTGGTTCACCTCTCCATTCAATGTGAATGTTGATTCGTCAGAAAAAAGAATGGTACCAAGAGCTATCTCATTTCTGTTCAGCTTATTCATCAATCTTTCGCAGAAATCCATTCTACGATCTGGATCGTCTTCTGTTAATTCCTGCACAAAAGTTAATTTGTAGGGATGAAGTTTTTCTTCATTAAGACATCTTAGAACAGTTGTATGACAGACATTATTTTCACGGGCAATTTGACGTGTAGGTACTTGAAGTTGGATTCTCTTCGACACTTAACAAAATATCCACTTTCACATCATCTTCAACAAAGTGTGGTTTTCTTTTCAATGGTTTGACATGTCCAAGTTCTTTGAATTGTGCATAAATTTTAGACACAGTACTTTGTGAAATATTAGGCAATTCAGGATAACTGTGATTGAATCAGTTTGCCACTTCAACTTGACTTCTGCAGTTATCCCCGTACCCGATCATCATTAAAATCTCAATTCGGTGAGTCTCAGTTAAATATTTCATTGTTATGTCGACAAGGAAAGAGTGTTTGTCAAAGATTTTACTTTTTCAGTATAAACTGTCAACACATCAACAACTGACAGAATAGAAAACAATCCACATTATTTATCGATTTTGTCTATTATTGGCGTTTTTAGGCAATTTTCAGGTATTTGTGATGAAATTCATGGGCGTAGCAGGTTTTGTTTAATAAACAAATACGTCTAATAATTAGTTAGCTTAGATTTTTGATAAATCCATATGTAGCTAATTTGAAAAAGTACCAATATTTCAAGTGTAATAAATTATTAATTTTAAAATTTCACCCTGTATAATTCATAATTGACCATACATCATATAGTTTGTTGGAATCGGTACATGAGGAGGATTCCAAAAAAATGCAAATATACAGGGTGTTTCATTAAAAAATACCGACTATGGCATACTTGCGTGAATCACCCTGCACATTTAAATTTATGTTTACATAACGCACAACTCAATTCAAAAGTTGACGTATCTTGGCATTTTTTATAATTTTCTGAAATAATGACATAAAGAATTTTATTCCATAAGTGGTTTCCACACTGTAGAATGGATGTAGATAACTTCGGAAATAATATACAGATTCAGTTTAAGTGCCTATTGAGTTGAGCACAACCCAAACGAATGGCTGAAGGAACCAAAGCTTCTGGACTTCGTTTGCAATCTTTAACTTATATGTATACCATACAGGAAAAGTAATTGGCCAGGGTCCAGTTTTCTTCTCCTTATTTTTAATCATATGTCAAAACAAGACAAGTCTTACACAATATAGATGAAATTGGAAAATGATAAGAGAGTCCGAAGAAAGATGTTTGAAAAAGATCAAAGAGATAATACATACTCCAACGATTAGATATTGGAGCAGTTAACCGAGAGCACAGAGTACATCTTTATGTACTCTGTGCCGAGAGCATAGCAGTTTGCCAGCTTTTACAGCGAATCTAGATCTTGGAAATACAAGAAAGTTTTTAATTTGCTCGGGGCTTATGTTTTTCTTGGAAGATTCTCTTATTCCCAATTATGCATATTATTCGGCAAGAGAAAACCGATGATTCACGTATTTTGCTAATAATTTTCACGATATCTCCAAAATATGAATCTCGTATAACTTTGGTAAGATTGCAATTTAACTTCGACCATCAGTTCAATTTGAAAGTAATCTTAATTGCGCCCTACTGTTTGAATTGTGTGGGCCTCACGACGTCGAAATAATGAAATAAGTTAAATGGTAATCGTGACTTGGATAAAATGTTGAATCGTTCGTTAGCTTGTTTTAAATTAAAAATTTATATTTAGTTTGATTACAGTTCACAATTAAAGGCGGATTCAAAGCAATTATAAAAGTGAGGCATTATTATTTTTGAACAAAATGAATGGATTTTGAATGGTGTAAGCGGTGCGAAATGGTATTTTTTCTACTCCAATAGGTACTATAAGTTTTTAATTAAATGCCAATTTTTGGTTTCATAATGATACCCATTATAATACTGGTTTTAATTATAATCTATATTTTCAAATACCCAAGTAGGCAGACCCATGCAATATTTTCTGTAAAATGTTTGTCCCGTGGCAGCGTGAGGAAAGGCGCCGCAAAGGATTGGTATCGATTTACACTTGTCTGGTTCGAGTCCCGGCCATTATATTTTTTAATATTTTTTTAAATCAAATTTCTTCGTAGAAAAAATAGTGTATGCAACTCTCATGCAATGGTTATTAATACACTCACATTACCCATACGAAACTCGTCTTTGGCTCGTTTCGTATCCCGGTTAATGCTTGTGTATTATTAACCATCATTACATGATCGTTGCATAATATACTATTACACTACAAGAGCAGAAGTTTGATATTCCTGCATCATGGCGCGCAGTTCAGGGCTCTCAAAGGTTCTGCCCGTGTGGTATATAAGTACTATTTTTCTTCATTTACGGCCGGTACGTAATTGCTACTTCTGAAAGCATAAATTTCGGACTTTGTGCCTCCCAACAGAAGCAGCAAGTACGTACTTTCGGCCATGTATGGAGAAAAAGTATAGGTACCAAATAACACTTCTCCACATACAAGGTATTAACTACCGTATCTAGTGATCTTTTCCTTTCCATTCCATTCAAATTTTGCAAAGCATTGCATTAATAATAATTTCCAATGATCACATGAATAATCATAAGCTAACTATTATAGGAAATTTTTCAGTTTGTGCTCAATTCAAAAAAAATGTAATGGACATTCAATTGATGTTGAAATATAGTTATTTTCCCAACTATACCTTGTTTTTAAACTAAGAGGAGCGATTTGAATTTAAGTTGGCACTTCTGCAGCCCAGTCATTGGTTGAATTGCCGCCCGTTTTAGCTTTTTTGATACAACTGACAACGATATTTGTCAGTTTTCTGTTTATATGAGAATATCATAACCTAAATCTTTATTAGGTACATATTTTTCACTTTGTTGTTTTATTAACTAAGTATTATAATTCCAACTAAGTTAAGTGCAATTTTTATTATTTATTTAGTTTGATAAACAAAATATATGCTTGTTTTTTCTTGTTATCAATATATATTCCCAAGTGAAATTTAATTATTGTAAATATTTCTACACCAAGTTTTACTCACATTACATTACATTATTATGGTATTTCTCGATATCAAAACATCTGTTGACTTCTAGTTCGTGCTCAAATGTAAATAGAGAATAATTTAAACATACAGTAGCTTTTTTAAATATATTTATTAAATCCAATTTGACATGAATTACTTATGATAACCTTACATTTTCTTCACAATAATGTGACATTTGATTAAAACTTTCGCCATGGCTTGTGGCCAATGATGATCCAAATTGTAGACTTGCATTTATCCTTCATTGCAATAAATACATGTAACATAATTGTCAGTTAGTTCGAAAAGTCTGAAGACTACCCTTTCGGAACACCCTCTTATTCTAGTAACTTTTAGTGGTGTAAGTGAGGTTTCTTAAAATGCTCCTCCTAGTTCAAAAACAGGGTATATTGCGCAAAGTGATACTTTTTCACAAGCGTTCACATACAATGAGTATACAAAAATTATGATGAAACGCAATAGTTAATACCTTGCAAACGGTTACGTATAATTTGGGTGGATTCTCGAAAGTAGAACCGGACGGGAAATTATGACTTTCTGAAATAAAATTGGAAAAACTAAGTTTTAGCAAGTCAGAAAAAGTAAGTTTTACCACGTGCTTTCAAAAGGAGGGCCTACCATATGTGGAAATAAATTATATCGACCACTGAAATATTACCAAAAATAAGGTTTATCGCTGCCATAGTATATTGTGTCACAATGGCAGAAAATGAGCACCCGTTAGATGCACCAGCTAGCGAAGCTAAGTGAGGGCAACTTATAGTCACACTTCCTGTAAGTGTGCTTGTATTATACTTTTCCATTTTTTGGTTTATTGGGTGGGATAAAAACAGTTGTAAACATACATCTGCAATAAACGCTTCAATAACCATTAGTTATCAGCTCATTTTCTGCCCTCGTGACCATACATTATTGTGGAATAGCATCCTTTTGCGTTAGAGAAAAGCTGACTGTTGGGAGGTTCTAGTAGAAATAAAACAATCAAAGATATTTCTGAGAAACTGGAACTAGGTGAATGCTCAAGCCAGAGTACAACTAAACCAGAAAAAATTACAGATGTCGCCTCAATTGGCACTTCAAAAAGGTCAAACCAATGAAGGAGAAACCCCAATTTACAAAAGATTAAACCAAATTTACCATGCTGAACGCTTATGATGTCAATGAAAACGCGACTTTGTATTGGTCAATTTATCACTGTTGGATCATACAATGTAGAGAAGAAATTTGTGGGTAGCGGTTTTTTAGATGTTATTGAATAACTTACTTAACACGGTCATCTGTAAAGGGCTTGCTAGCTTCCTTAGGAAGAACTTTTGGTAGTACATATGTGTAGTTTGCGTATAGCAAGAGAGTTCCTGCGTCACCTCTATATAATAATGGTAATAATAATAATAATGGTGTTTAGAAATCTGTTTTGTGAAACGAAGATGCTGGTCTTAAATTATGCCCAGATCCCCAGCTTGTTCCACTATTTTGATATACCTACTGCTTGTCAATTGGAATACTTGAATTCAACAATTAAGTAGATCAATTTTTCTCCCAAATAAAATTGCCGTTGACTAGATAGCTTGCGTATAGTTTATGTATCAATGTAAATATTCTCAAATGAAAGTAGGAAAATTTCCATACCCGACACTTGCAAACAATGTCCTTTCGTAGTCGCGTGCGGGAAATTTTCCTTTTTCTGAACTTGTTATCGAAATAACTAATGACTAACACGAGCGGAGAGTGAAACTTTTTCGCACTTCAAAAATTGAGGAATTATAACCCGCCATATGTCGGTACATGAGCATTTTGCTCACTATGTGATTAAAATGTCTGCAGTTTGTAACGCCGACTTGAATAAAGTTGACCATTGGTGAAGCTGAGTTTATCAGCCTCCTTAAGCGATGAATATGGTGCAGCTGCAGGCAATACGACCGTACATAATGATGAGGCAGGTTGCTTGCAGCAGCGTATCGTAATTGAGCATTTTTCTCATCGAGAGACAAACCACGTATAATATATAAACATTTCTGCCGTGAGCGTTTTGTTCATTGACCGAATTAGAGTATATGTTACCGTGGAAGACCGAAATCTGGTGAATGTCGAGATACACCGGTGAATGTCAACGTTGCTTGACGTATGTCCGGAATATTGTTGAAATTAATTTACTTCTAACTTCCACCGGCGATTGTCGACATTCATGGTGTATGTTGAAAATAATTTTTTTTATTAAAAACAAAAAAAATCCATAGGTCTTTATTTATTGAAATAATATGGGAAGAGGACTCCGTTGAACTCAAAACAAACAGTAGAACATAGAAATATAAAATAAAATATAAAAAATTAGAATAATATTTCATTTATTACAACAACTTAAACTACAGTGGCACTTTGAATTGCACAAAAATTCCTTGCTTTTACAGCTGCATTTAGTCGTGGAACCTTTTGCAGTGTATAGCCTTGCCCTCCACTTTTTGAATTAGCAGAAGCTGCTTCTCTTAGCGACATTTCTTTTGTTGAAACTTCGTCCATGAAAAGTAACTTTTTTTTACAAAGTACGAACTGTGCTGATTACGTGTGAAAAGCTGCTTCAAGGTACCATTTTTGTTAGCTAATCTATAAAAGTCTGAATCCTCCATTCCAACAACAACCGCTAACACATTTCGAGGGTCTGTACGACCACGGTCGACATCAGGGATTTGAATTCTTACGATCACCAATTTGGGCAGGAGAAAACTTTTTTTTTGAGGTTCGGAACATTTTTGTTGCTTGAAGTAGGAGATTCTCTTTTGCAGCTACTCTTTTTAAAGAAATTAGCTCGTGCTGTTCAGTCAGTGCTTGAGATGAAGATGTGTTAGGTGGCGAATAAGTCAGTGCTTGACATGAAGATGTGCTAAGTGACGGATCAGTCAGTGTTTGAGATAAAGACGTGCCAGGTTGCGGATCAGCTCCAATGGTATTTTCATTATCCATGTCTGTTTCAACAAAAGCTTCTAGCTGTTCTTTGGTCTCAATGTTTGAAATTTGCCCGCGAGGGAGTGATGATGATGTAATACCCCTTTTTAGTTTAACGCCAAACAGGGCTTCATAAGGACTCTGGCGTATTCCTTCGTGATAAGTTGTGTTGTTGGCGAATTGGACAAACGGCAAACCTTCTGACCACTTGTTTGAATCATTGTTTTGCATCCAAGCAATTAACTTATTTTGTATGTTCTGATTGGCTCTTTCAACTGTGCCTTGTGTTTAACTGTGACGTGCAGTGTCCGAGGTTCACTGGACCTCATTTGTGTTTGTCGACATATACCGGTGAAAGTCCGAATGTATAATAGAATTGAGAAATGTTCGGACTTTCACCAAGGCATTTGACATTTGTCGACATCCACCGGCGAATGTTGACATTCACTACTTTTAGTCTTTCACGGTAACATAGTTATTTTGTGTATTGCTATTTTACTGTTACTGAACATACAACTCAAGTCCAGGGAAAAAATTGGTGAGAATGGCTTTGGAGTCACCAGAAAAAGAATTTATTGGTAAGTTATCGATTAATAGTAGGATGCTCTATTAATTTATGTAATGAACATTCCAGAGTCATGTGTCAAAGATGTCTACAAAGCTTTCAACCACAAGAGCTCTCAACATCTCCATAGCTTATTGTTATTTAATGAATATTTGTTATATTTATACTTATGTTCCGAAATATATTACATCCAACACGAAGTAAGGAAACGTGTACAGTCAATAGTGTGATACCAAAAGGAATTGAAAGTAGCCTTAAAATATGTTGGGGAACGGTGGTAACTTCTACAACCGATCTGTTGAAAAAAAAATCGAATAAGCGAATAAATCAAACGGAAACAGCAAATAGTAAAAGTGGAGGGAATATTCTCTAATACGACTCGACGTAAGTGGTCTTTTTATTCCATTTTTCCAATTTATTATAACGCAAGAAGCTGCTTTCTCAAGGAATTCCTTTAAAAAACTGTTCACAATGTAGATTTGTCTTGCATATTAATGATTTTCCCATCACGTATTCCAGAATGAAAATTTTTATTTCTCTTATAATTTTTTTTATAATACTGAGCATAACAATTGAGCACTTCTCCAAACAAAGTTTGTAAGAAAATGATTATATTTGTTTATTTTGCCGGAATATTTTATCAAGTTTTGAATAAGTTATAATTTTAGCAGTGAAAACTTCTTCAATTGCATTAATCGATTTCTTTTCATTGTAAAACTCAGGAGTCACCGCGTTACCAACATGCTAATGTGACGAGCTGCGCATCGACTGTATCATGTGCTTATTGTCATCGGTCCTTGACAAGTGTATGAAGAAAATTTCGAAAATCTGATTGCTTAAAATGGGTAAAACTCAAGTTTGATAGCTGCGGAACACCCTTTATTTAACCACTATATTGAATTGTCATCGGTCCTTGCCCAGTGTTCAAGAGAATTCCTAATTATTAATCTAAGCGTTAAAAGTGGGTGAAAATTGAGTTTTGAGTTTAAAAGGTTGCTCTATAAATGGAACACCCCATATTTCATCAATATACTGTAATGTGATCGGTCCTTGACAAGTGGTCAAAGCTTGAATCAAATATGTTCGCTTAAAGTCGAGTCCAAAAAAGTCGGTTACAAATATACATACAAGTCAAACTAATATAAAGCGTATAAAGACTAATCCAAGTAGTAAATTGTAGGCGATTAATCCAACAATTTGTTAATGTTTCATATAAAATGAATAGTACACCCTATGAGTACACCACATATTTTCAAAGTAAGAAATAACGTGGCAACTCCGCAAAACATTCGATAAGTATTAATTGTAGTGTTTATTCGTCGAAGCTAGAAAAAAAAGCTGAAAAAACTATACCTACATGTCCTCGCTTTGGTTTACTTTTGAATGTAGCGCTGTTTAAATAAAAAACCAGTGGAATTAGTTAAATTGAATGAATCATACTTAATAGATATCCATAATTGGAAAATTTATAAAAATATTAACAGAAATTAGTGTGAATTCAGGTAAAAGGATCGTCAAAATGTTTAATTTTATCAAATTTTTAATAAATAAACATGGTACGGTGAAGATTTCCCATCGAAAAATTTGCGGACTACTCAGAATTTTGAGAGAAAAATGCACACAAAAATTTTATTTACATTTGAACCATCATTTTTTGGACAATTTTAAAAAACAGTTCAAATGCAACAAGTGTATCGGAAACTATTTCCAAATACATTTCTTTCTAGTTATAACGAAATATTCGATTATTTTACATAAAAAGTACCACTTTTACAAGTATTTACATGTTTCTTACTTTGTGTAGTTAAATAAAAAATGTCAGGAAAATAATAGTCTAGAGGTGGGCACATTTTTAGGTCCGTTATTTTAAATATTTCAAGCTATAGATTGATATAATTCTGGAAGACTAGCGTGAATACAATTTCAAATTTTGTATTTCACATCGACATCGGAATAAATGATAAATTATAGGATATTTTTCA
>CAJUYG010005379.1:0-14030 GCA_910591675.1 Galerucella calmariensis | reverse complement strand
TATGATGTCAAATAATATACCTGTCAGAATTGAATAAAATAAAAGTTATAGTCTAATCACAACAATTCCATCCAGGCTTTCTTATAACTTATCATTGGAATTGATGTTAATTAACATTAATTCAATACACAAAATTATGAATTTGATTTAGACATACTTACTCTCTAACAAAAACAATCATACCACAAAAAGAGTTACACCGGACGATTTTTATGAAGCATTTCACAAAAAAGCAAAAAAGCGCTATCCCAATTAAACCATTCTTGGAGCGCTACCCTTCCAGTGTTCAATAGTATATTATACACCAAGGTGGGAAAACTATTATTATTAACCGAGCACCAAAATTGTTTCGCGAGTGGCCTTGCGCCGAGCGGAATAAGGTGCGAGGCTAGTAAATGTCTTCCCCACCATGATATATATATATATATATATATATATATATATATATATATATATATCTAGCTCTGGGAGATATCTCAACTACAATTCTTACCATAAATTCAGCATAAAGGTGAATTTGGTTAAACAAATGGCAACCAGAGTTATGAGTCTTTCCGACCCCATTTTCAAAGATACGAGTCGTGATATACTTTTCAATTTGTTCCTTGATAATTCCTATCCCAAATCCTTATTAAGAAAGATCATTTTCAATACATCATCTGTTTTAGCAGATAATCCATCACTTCCAATAGTTGAAGCAGGTGTAACTGATCAGAATGCTTTCTCTATCTCTGAAATAGTTCCCTCTTCTTTTTCTACAGTCTCTTTACCGTACATAAGGGAAGTTACTCCCAGACTTACTAAGATTTTTTCACAATACTTAGACAATATTAAATTTGCTTGTAATAGTTCCTTAGTGTTGAAATCTATATATAATCCTTTAAAAGACAAAATACCTATCTCTGATAATAGTAACGTAGTATATAAGCTTTGTTGCAAAGACTGCAACTCTACATATATTGGCCAAACCTCTCAGAAATTGTCCTGTCGTGTATCTCTTCATAAGAGTGATATAAGACTTCATCCTGAAAGATGTTCTCTTGCTAATCATGTTTCCTCCCTAGACCACAGAATTGATTTTGAAGGGATTAAGATCCTATCAAGAGAAAATAATTACAATAAAAGATTATTCTTAGAAATGTCTTATATATTTCAAGAGGATGACCGGATTAATAAGAAAACAGACATTCAAAACTTAAGTAATCTTTATTCCCTCGTTTTAACCTTAGATAAACATAATTTTCATAAACATTCAAATAATAATTACAATATTTTTTAATAAACTTTGGTACCAATCCACCGTATTCTGATATATTTTCAATTATTTTTGATAAAGTCATTACTTCTTCTTTTTTTTACTGTATCTCGTATAAAAGAAGATCTATTCTTAACCTATTTTCGATAATTAATCGAATTCCACGTGTTTGTGTGGATTCTTCACTTTGTTTTAAAATGAATTTTTATATTTTAACTTTTTAATTATTTTACAATGTGACTGTTCTGTGACTATAACTAGGGCTCTTAAAGCCATTTGGATTGTTTTTTCTTGAAATAATTTGCTTAATGCTTTTCCCGATTATAACATCAAGGATACATTCTCGATTAGCGTAAGATATAAAACTGTGTAGCGAACTGTTTTGTAAATTATGTCTTTTCTCACTTTTGTAGTTCCCTGAAGATGTAAATAAATATTTACGAAAGCTTGGAAATCTAAAAAGAGTACTATATATATATATATATATATATATATATATATATATATATATATATACAATTTTCACCACTACTAGCCAAATTTGAGACAAGAATTGAAAATAATTAACAAACTCACCTCGAGAAGCTTTTACGCCGTCGGTCGTCTGACTGACAAATACACTGTCAGTTTTCGATATATCATGAACGTACTCGTTATGTTATCAGTCATTTTTAGTTAAGCGCGAATTTCAATTTGATGGCATTTTGATTCAAATGATTTTATCTTGATAGGCTATTTCAAGCAGCAAATGTGTTAAAGACAATCCCCCGGGCATACAAAATGATGTTGCAGAAGTTTTTGTTGAACTACTATCCCTGAATTCTCAAAATGTTTGAATTTGTCCCAGGTATGGAGGGTAGAGGTAAGGAGAACCGTCTTGTATGGGGGGAGAGTTGAAAAAGTGTCCAGCTGTATACTGACAATAAAGCTTCAATTATCTGCCAGAGTAGCGCTGGCGTACAAAAAAATCTAATATGAACATAGCTATTGTAGACGGAGTGAAGTGTGCTGAGTTTAAAAATTTAAAAATTTTCATGACTAGAGTAGTTAGTAAAATACCCGTATACAAAACTTCAACTATTTACCTTGTTTATTTCTCTATCTACTTCTAATCACTTTTGGTGCTTTCTTTAAAAAGTATCCGTGCCGCAGCGCCACCCATATTGGACGCGCTGTTACGGACACTTTTTCAAACACAGAGACGGTTCTCCTTAACTCTACCCTCCATAGTCCCAGGTTAATAATGGAAAAAATGATTAACCACTTATAGAGAAATTTAACATCTTAGTGGGCTGGAAAAAGCAATACTTGTCAACTCCACAGCTTATAGTGGAAATCAATATATTTTTTACGACCACATAAGAAAGTACCTACTGTATATCGCTCTGTACAGTCCCATGGAAAGTGGCTTATACCAACAAGCGTGTGAAATACGTCCACACAAAAGCTGAATAGTACACTGTGAAAAGTCCCAGCAAAGCGTTTTTTCCTAATCTTTTTTTGGCTAAGACATGTAGAATTTTCACTGTGGTAATAAAACTGATTAACTGGGTAAAATCAACTTTTCTATTATCTCTATACAGAAACTATAAGATACTCATTGAAAATACAAAACATTGAATCACCCTATAAGTCTTTTCACAATTTGTTAGTACAATTAATAAACTTTCAAACGATGTAGTACACTTAGGGCATGAGTTAATGGAAAATCGTAGATATTTCATGATAATGGTCAAAAACAAGTATTTTACGTACACAAATTAAATGGTATTAAATTTTTACATGCAACATCTTGTGAATTTTAACATTTCTAAGGCATACATTCTAATCGTAATTTTGGATGCATCTAAAATATCTTTGACTTCTACTCTTACCATCAGAGGAAGGAAAGAAGGAATTACGTTGGAAGTAATATTTTTGTTTACTGTATGTAGGCTAATGTCATTATAGTACTAATAAATATAAAAGCAGTTTGTAGTCTTTACGGAATAATTACTTAAGTCATCACAAACAGTATATCTTAGTTATGTAAGATGCAAGCTTGTATTTTATTTTCCAACTTTTTCTATTTTTGAAAAACTAACAATTATGAAAACCAACATTATAAGAACACTCACATTTACATAAATGAACATTGACATTCTATAAAAAGTAGTTTATGCTAAATGTTCAAAATGGCGACCATTTACTTCCATACAATTCTTTTCAAAAACCAGGATCATTCTCTCTCTCTCTCTCTCTCTCTCTCTCTCTCTCTCTCTCTCTCTCTTTCCAACATAGCTAGAGTTATCGTGGAAAATGCGTTACGAATCCTTTCTTTCACGTCCTCTCTGGTAGTGGTTCCATTTGATACACAAGTTGCTTGATGTATCCCCATAAAAATAAATCCATCGGTGTGAGATCTGGAGATCAAGGTGTCCAAGAAATTGGTCCACCACGTTCTATCCACCTGTCGGTAAAATGTCTGTTTAACCACCTACGTACACAACGAACGTGATATACAGATGCTCCATCTTGTTGGACGTTTGAATCAACTTCCTAAACAAAACACAAACGGAGAATACAGCAATATTTCTTTTACATTTATTAGTAGATGCTATTTTGATAGTAGCCCACATGATATAATCGAAAATATGGGTTGATTATGTTTCGCCCATTCTCAAATAAGCCTATAATAACAATTCTTGAAAGTGAAACATGAATAAATATGAAATTTTTGGTAATTCTAGGTACCTACGATATTAGCAAACATTTTATTTCACTGATTAGATATTGTAGATGCATCCAAAATTACGATTAAAATGTATGCCATAGAAATGTTAAAATTTACAAGAGGTTGCATGTAAAAATTTGATACCATTTTATTTGTGTATGTAAAATACTTGCTTTGACCATTATCATAAAATATCTACGATTTTCCATTAACTAATGCTCTAAGTTTACTACATCGTTTGAAAGTTTATTAATTGTACTAACAAATTGTAAAAAGACTTATAGGGTGATTCATTTGAAAATTTTGAGATATTGCTTGATTTGCGTTTTGTTTCACCCTGTATTAAAGAAGCCACAGATGAAAAAAGTAATTATTACTGAGCACAGCCAATGATGTGTGTATGACATTTGGATACAAAGACCTGTTGATTTATTTCAATCTACTGTTTTGCAGAGTATTAAAGAGGAGATCTTTTTTGCTAATAATTGGCCATATCTTTGTGAAACACCCTTATAATATTATATTAGAGTGCTATATTTTTGTAACGCTCTTGGTGAGATCTTTTCGATTCTTGAACAAAATATGGTACGTTCCGTTTAAAAAATTGTAAGTTTGTGCTGCTACGTGGTTTTGGAACACCCTGTAGAATTGGAAGTATTTTCAAAATGTACCCTCAGTAACTGTATTAGCTCACACAAAATTATAATGTTCTATCTCTCACCACAACGATGTAATCCTCCGATGTCAGAAGATTGCCCCACCCTGTATATAATTTTTTTTTACGAAAATAGCATTTTTCTTCGCTAAAACAAAAAAGGAAACCCTTGGTCAAGTAGATATTTATTTGAAATTTGAATGTCCGTTATTTACAACAGTCGTCGTTTGACAAATCATGGATCGGCAATTTGTGAAGGAGTGCGATAATTGGATGTGCGCGACAACGACGCGCAGTAACTCTGTAGTCCCTCGGCATTATTATAATCATTTTCATGTTATCGTTGGTGGGTGAAGTTACACTTTCGTGTTTTAGTTTCCACATGTGCTATGGAATTTAGAAACCTTTTATCAACTTGGGGGCTTGAAGAATTTATCGACAATTTTGATTGTAAGTACATGTATGTATACAAATATATTTTTATGAAAGATGATAGAAATTAAATAATTATCTGGTTTTAATTGAAAATATTAATTCACACCCACTCAAATTGTATACCATATTTATCAAACATCTTGTATATTTATGTGAATTCAAAATGCGTTTGAATTTTTAAATTAGGTGCAGGAATCAATGATCAAAGTCTTAAATTGCTTGATTAAGAAACAATAAGCCCTATTCCCAAAATGTGTTCCAAGACTTTTCTTCAAAGACTATATTTTAGAAAATACTTGATATCTCAACAAGCATACACATCATTAGCCTCAGAATCCCATTTAAGTGTGAGTATCAGAGCTCCAAATTGTCTATAGTAATTCATATTATTTCTCCCTAAACGATTCATATTTTGTAACATTATAAATTGAATAATTCTAGAGGTGAATCAATTTGCCCATCATCTGAATATTTTAAGATTGAATGTTATCAGAATGTTGATATTATTACCCATTACACCCTGTGTAATATTTATTTATTCTGTTTATTCACATAATAATATATTTGTTTATCCACCCAATTGATTGGATACTTAAGAATAAGTTATCAAAACTAGATCATACATATGTGTTAAGGTTTTCAAATGTTTTTTTTATATCCAGAAATTTTTTTTTATTTTTCAGAGGCTTGGCAATATTGAAAATTAAGCTGGTTTTATTATGTATCAATTTATCACAGTCCTGTTATATAAAACAGAAATATTTCTCTGTTTTTCGACACACCTTTGTTTGTCCACCCCATTATTTCTATATACTTGTTTAGAATTAGTTATAACTAATATCAAAACTACATCATTCATATATGTGTTTAATTTGAAATATGGTTTTTATATTCAGGAATTTTTTTTTAATTTTTAAAGGCTACATGTGCAATAACAATATTAAAAATAAAGTTGATTTTTTTCCACATTTTGTTGTGTTATTTCAACCATCCTTGTATACATACGCATAATTGGTTTGATACGGTTATGTATTTCCAGCAAATATTTTTTGCCATAGAGATTTCGCGGTATATAATATTTGAACCATACCACTGCATAAATATATTTGATTTGATTTCAAGCATAATTTGAAATAAATAATGCTCACCTTCAAAAGTTTAGTTATAATTGAAATTTCATTGAAGCTTGAAATTGATCCCGATAAACTGCGTAGGTTTGTTGAAACATACGTGTGCAGGGTGCAGGTTGGTGGGTAGTCATTGGATAGCCAATCCATATTATACTTGGGGTCCAATCCGAAGACATCACTTTATTTATTCACTATGTAGTCTCCCTCTGGAGTACTAATCGCGCACTAAATTAAAAGACTTCTCTCTCCGCTCGGTCTGCCGCTCCCATTCGCTTTTTGGTGCTCAAATCGTTCGGACGCTCGGTCTATGCACACATACGATAGTGTGGCAAGATTGTGGTTTTCTTAGCTCCCCTTTCAACGGTACAAAAAAGTAATGGGTGAGAAAATGAAAAGGTTTTATACGTTGTAGATATTAGCAAAATATATTCACGTAGTTGACAAAACATGGAAAAAGCAGAACAGGACAATTCATTAAGAGACATGATAAGAAATATCATACAACAGGAACTGACAGAAATTGGAAACAGATCTCGTTCGCTATCTCACTCTGGAAGAAGTTTTTACCAAGGGGACCGTTCTCATAGTAGGTCGAACTTTCACTACAACACTTCTTACCTTCTTATCGTAAACGTTCAAGGTCACGCTCTTGTATCAGTCGCAGTCGATCACCGAGCGTATCGAGGCGACATAGAGAGAGACAAAGGCATTCAGTACACAGAGACTCGCCCGCCTAAACTCAGAGTCAGATTATGCCAGATGGCCGTTCCCCGCGGGCGGCGGAATCTCGAGTACAGACAGAGGCGGACTCGGAATAACAGGGAAGATGTTTTAGTGTTGGACGAGGGCGATTGTATGCCGTTATCGGAGGATACTTTACATATTCTTGGCGCAGATCCAGGAAAGGTCGTCATGCTCTCAAATTGAGGGTTATTATTCCCTTCCAAAATAAACCCAGAAGTGAAAGCTATCCTCTCAACAACCCACTTAACTAGCGATTCAACTTATTCCGGTTACCAATTGCACATTGGTAACGGATTATCTGCCATGGGAAAAGCGCTCAATGTTATTCTGGAGGAAGAAAATAACATTTGAAAATACACTAGAAAAAAATTCTATCTAACCTGGCGGCACAAATTTTTACAGCGCTTTCCCACGATATCTCTAATATAAGAAAATATCTAATCAGTCCAGTACTTAACAAGACTGTTAAAGACCTGACCGAGAACACTACTCCGGGAGAATTTCTATTTGGCCCAGATTTAGGTGAACGTGCCAAAAATTTGAAATCCTCAGAGAGGGCAGGCCAAGAATTATGTTTACCTCTCACTCCCCTTCGTAACACCTCTCAACCAATACGGTCTTCCAGTCACTTGGGTAAAAAAGGGGGGGACCAACTCTTCAAGGACTGCAGGGACTTTAAACAGGTATCGCCTGTCTTACCAGAAGAGGAAGGTGAGACAATACAGGGGCAACTCCTCGCAGAACAGACGCCAACAGACCAAGAGATGTTAAAGGTAATACATGTTCCGTTTGCTTGTCGTTTGAAATTTCATCTCAAAGCCTGGTCCAGAATTACTTGTAACCTTTGTACTATGAAGCTCCGGAAAGAGAAAAATTCTTATCGCTTCGCGAACATAATGGAAATTATAATGCAATCATGCTAATCCCTGAAAGGGTTGAATCGGACATTATTTGGTGGAAAAATAATATTTCAGAAGCGTTAAACGACATTAGATATGACAAATTTCATATCACAATATTCACAGACGCGTCACTTACAGGGTGGGGCGCGTGCTGTGGTCGTGACCGAACACATAGTTTTTGGTCGGATTCTCAAAAACAGCTACATATTAATAATTTGGAGCTGTTGGCTATTTTTCACGGTATTCAATGCTACGCAAAAAGTTTTGAAGATCAAAATATATTAATTAGATGCGACAATACGACAGCGGTGTCATATATTGATAGGATGGGAAGTATTCAATTCCCAGACCTTTGCTCACTATCAAGACTGATTTGGCAATGGTGTGAGGAAAGAAACCTCTGGTTATTTGCATCTTATATACCCTTAAAAGACAACGCTATAGCAGACGCTGAATCGCGGCGCTTGAGTAATGAAACAGAATGGTCATTATCTCATAACGCCTTCAAACAATTAACTGCCGTCTTCGGAAAACCAGAAATTGACCTATTTGCCTCACACATAAACAACAAGTGTAAGTTGTACGCATCCTGGCACAAAGACACAGGATCTACGTATATCGACGCTTTCACGATTCCCTGGAACCAGCATTATTTTTATGCCTTCCCCCATTTTACTTTAATCCTCCGAACATTACAAAAAATCAGTCAGGACAGGGCTGTTGGCATCTTAGTTGTGCCATGGTGGCCTTCACAACCATGGTACTCTTTTTTCCGTAAACTAATTGTGGACCGCAGGAAATATATTTTAGCCCTTCACCTACTTTACTTTCTTCTCAGTTTCTTAGAATACACCCGTTATCAAAGAGCCTTACCCTGGTGGGTGCGAAGATATCAGGCTGGCGTTTGCAGGTAGAGATGTTACTGAATATGCAATAAACACCCTCATCTTATCAGTTTCCAAAGCTACATTACAACAATATGACAGCACCTATAAATTATGGTGGCCCTTTTGCATAGCTAAAAACATTTCTATTTTCAAACTCACAATTAAGGATGTGTTATCGTTTTTGTAAGATAAAACAAAAAATAAAAATCTCAGGTTTGGAACCTTCAATTCCCATACATCAGCTTTATCATTATTTTGTTCTATGGACTTGGCTTTTAACCCAATAATTAAACGCTTCAAAAAAGAGATTTCACGTCTTCGACCGTCTTGACCAAGGTATACCACTACCTGAGACCCCACTCTTCTCCTAAGTCATATTAAAAGCTTACCTTCACCTCTCAACCTCCAAACCTTATCATACAAATTAACAACGTTGTTAGCCCTTATAACCGGAGAAAGACTGCAAACAATATATCTCATTCGTCTTTCTAACATGATACAAGGCCCCAGGGAAACGGTTATTAACATATCCGATCTAACAAAAACCAGTCGCCCTGGGAAACCTCAACCCAGTCTACATATCCCAATTTTTCAGCAGCAACCCCTTCTTTGCGGGGCCACGACTCTGAAAGAATATATCGATAAAACCGCTCATTCAAGAGACACAAATAACGATTTTCTCTTCATTAAACATAAAGCTCCCCATGGTCGAGCATCTAAAGACACTTTGAGTACGTGGGTAAAATAGACGCTTACCTCTGCGGGAATAGATAGAACCGTTTTAAAACCCCATTCCGTTAGACATGCAATGACCTCTGCGGCATTAAGAAAAGGAGTATCCATGGACATCATATGCAAAACAGCTGGCTGGACGCAACACTCTACGTTTGCAAGGTTCTACAATCGACCACTAGATACAAATAATGAAGACAATCTT
Organism: Galerucella calmariensis; assembly: GCA_910591675.1. Taxonomy (NCBI): domain Eukaryota; kingdom Metazoa; phylum Arthropoda; class Insecta; order Coleoptera; family Chrysomelidae; genus Galerucella; species Galerucella calmariensis. Next base: position 4,372 of record CAJUYG010005379.1, on the reverse strand, counting down.
GGATATAAATGTGTGATTAATTAAATTTCGTTTATTTTCAGATTTACGTTTCGTTTGAGTTTTTAGTTGTGACTAGGAAGGAAACAATGTTAATATCATGTGTTCTTATATTTTGTTCTTATATTTTTGTGCAGTTTCAAATTAATAATAAAAATTTGCACATGAAGAATTTAATTGGATTTTAAACCTTCATTACAATCATTATAGGGTTGCTCGCAACTCTATCTTTAAACATCTACATAGTGAATAAATAAATGGATGTCTTCGGACTGGATCCAAAGTATAATTAATCGATCAAACGGACTTACCCGAAGTGAAGTTCGATCGTAATTATACGAGGGTACAGTCCGAAGACATCACTCCCACCCTTATTTTTAACCCTCCCCCAAGTTGCGAGCAGACAAACTCTTTAAGCAAATGATTTAGCAAGACGGGGAGCGGAAGACCGAGCGGAGAGAGAAGTCTTTCAACTTGTTGCGCGATTGGTACTCCAGAGGCGGACTACATAGTGAATGAATAAAGTGATGTCTTCGGACTGGACCCTCGTATAATTACGATTGAACTTCACTTCAGGTAAGTTCGTTTGATCGATTAATTATGAAAGGTTGTGATGTATCAAAAAATACATGAGTTATTTGTTTGAAGTTGGGCATTTTCTATATATTTTTATGTATTTATTGTTATTAGATGTGCCATTTTTAACAAAACACCTAGGTATATATAGTGTATTTGCAGTTTTGGTCTGCCATATTGTGGACTATCAAATAACCACTCATTAATGTTATATCCAGTATTATACGGCAAAATCTCCAGCCAAAAAAAATTCCTGAAAAGACATACTTCTGTAACATCATAAACATTATCAAACGCGGGAAATAAGTTGCCTGCATTGGGAATATAATGTTTAATAAGGATTTTTCTGAGACAGAAAATAATCTTTTTTATATAACCGATGAATATTGCCGCGATGGCAAACAAATGGAAAATATGTATTCTAAATAAGTAATTTAGCTTCCAGTAGGAGAATCAAATTTTGTTTAGACCAAAACCCGACTTCACTAATCTAAAATAATCATCATCTAAAACAGCTGGCTTAAATTCCTAGGAGAACCAAATCACTTTTTGATATCAGTAAAAAAATTTACCATTTCTACAATAATACTCTACTACTTTCGTAAAACTTATCTTTTGGTTTGGTAAAGGTACTTTATAAAAATACTTCACTACTACACCAAAGAAATTTTAGTAAAGCAATCTTTACTGCCATAGCACATATCTCTCTTAGCGCCTATTTTAATAGATTTTTTGGCTGGAATATTGAAAAAACTTGCTGTGAGGATGAAATTTTTTTCTCGGTGTATATTGTGCAGAAAGTGGAAAAAGTACCTTCTCCACATGTTGCACATTATACTTTTTCTACAACTGTACATATTTAAAGAATACAAGTAAAGTAGATCAATATTCATTTCTATGGTTAAAAAACAAAAATAACAGTCAATTATCATATCTCTAAACTGTTAAATGATTCAATTTAAAATTAAAGTTGATGGTGGAATTTCTACAATTTTGTGGTCCAACCCGGAACGTCATTCATTTCCATCTCCGTTATAATAATAGAAAAAATTGAAGGTTGATTGGAACTAACTTTCAGAATTTAAGAACTTCCAATATGTCTAGTCTAACAGTTTTCCGACAACTGAGTAGGTATTTTAAGACAACAGTATAGACTACTAAGTTTTTGTCGATTTTATTTGACTGTGCTTATAAATGTATGTGGCGTGGGCAAAGTACCGTGGGAAATAATATTTCTCACAGTATGAGCAATGTTTTATTTTGTTTTCCCTTCGATAGTGGACTGTAATAACTTGTATTTGAAAACAAATCACTTCTTTTCTAACTGTTTAATGTTCTAAAATACTAACATGAAATAGGTAACGATAATCAAATTCAAAAATAATGTCTATATTAGTTTGACAACAACTGTCACGTTGGAAACGGAGCAACCGACTTGACTTTCTCCATTTGGTGCGTCTTGTCCCGTCGGCTTGACGTCTATTTGCTTGACAAAACTTAACATAGTCCCCGCCTTGGAAGGAATAACGGATACTTTCAACAACTTCTCAGTATTCAACGCCTAACGGCAACCGGCACAGTTTGGTCAAAGATCGCTTCACTGAACCAGATTTAGTTTTTAAAGTAGCCACTCTAGTCACTCCATCCTTCCCAGGGTGTATCTGAAGAACTCGTCCCAAAGACCATCTACAAGGAGGAAGATTGTCCTCTCTGATAAGAACCAGGTCATTCTGTTGAAGGGAACCTTGTGTAAACCTCTATTTCGTTCTTTGTTGAAGTTCTGATATGTATTCTAACAACCATCTAACCCAAAAATGTTGTTGAAGCTGCTGAATTCTCTGGTATAGCTTAAGTCGATTTTCAGGTATTTCCAATAAATCAGGATCTGGTAAAGTAGTCATGGCACGTCCAATCAGAAAATGAGAGGGTGTGAGAGGTTGTGAGTCAGAAGGATCGGATGATAATGGGTGCATTGGACGTGAATTAGGAATACCCTCGATTTGATCCAGCAGTGTATATAATTGCTCAAAAGTTAATATAGCATTTCCTGCGCGCAATAAATGTGACTTGGCGGATTTTATTCCGGCTTCCCAAAGGCCTCCGAAATGGGGAGAATGAGGAGAGATAAACGACCAGGAAACACCTTCATTTTCCAAAATTTCAGTCAACTGTCGAGAGTTGCTGTGTAAAAAGTGTCCAAGTGTCTTGAGCTCATTATTGGCTCCTACAAAATTAGTGCCATTGTCGGAAAATACTTGAGATGGTTTTCCTCGTCTCGAGACGAAACGTCTAAATGATGCGATAAAACCCTCGGTAGTAAGATCTGACACTAGTTCGATATGTAATGCACGTGTCACGAAACATACAAAAAGGCAGATATAGGCTTTACTCATTTTGCAACCCCTTCCCTGTCTATCTTTGACCTTGAAAGGTCCAGCGTAGTCAACTCCTGTAGTATAAAATGGAGGGGCAGGATTAAGTCTAGATACAGGTAGATTTCCCATGATCGGAATTAATAGTAGTTACCGGTCGCGCCTTAAAACATGTAACGCAATTACGAACCGTTTTTTTTTGCAAGGTTTCTACCCGAAAGGGTCCAAAATTTGTTTCTGGTATGTGCTAACAACAGTGAAGGTCCTGCATGTAGTAGGGCTTTGTGCTCTCTTGAGAATAACAAACAGGCAAAGTGACTCTTAGAACATAAAAAAATGGGGAATCGTTTGTTATAAGAATATGAAAAATAAGAAATTCTACCACCTACTCGGAGAATTTTTTCGTTATCTAGAAATGAATTTAATTTTGCTATTTTTGATTGTTTGTTAATCTGTTTACCCTCATTGAGTAAACTAATTTCAGCTTCAAATGAATCTGCTTGAGCCATGCGGGCTAATATAATGCTAGCTTTATCAATTTCTTTGCGAGTTAGAGGCACTAAAATTATATTTTTTCTCTACACAAACAGTTTTCACTAAATCTGAGACAATATGCAATAACTCGTTCCAACTTAGATAGGTTAGAATAATTTTCGAAAAAGATTATTTTCTGAATTTGTTCGCCAAAACAACTCCTTTTAATTCGGGTAATGGTTCCTTACATTGTACATATAACGGCCATTTATTTTCTTCGTAATGAAGCCACGATGGACCGTTCCAATAAACGTCGGTAGATTCTAAAAGACTAGGCCTATCTCCTCTAGATACAAAATCAGCTGGATTGTCCTTAGTAACGCCAGCTTCCTATATCTGAAAGCTTTTGAATTAAAGAAACCCGATTTGCCACGAATACTTGAAGTACATTTGGAGAAGTATCAATCCATCCAAGTACTATACTCGAATCAGTCCAAAACACTATCCTAACAGATTTGAGTTTCAATGAAGGATATACCTTATTTGCTAGTTTACACATCAATACAGCTGCTATTAATTCTAATCTAGGGATAGTTTGAATTTTCGTAGGACAAACTTTAGACTTAGCGCATACCAAACGAACAGAACTTTCTCCAAATTTATTACTAAATTTCTGTCAGTATTGGGTCGCGGATAACTATTTGCCTACTAATCCTGAGATTGCTTAAATAATTCAATTCATTGCGAAATTCCAAGCACCGAGTATTTAAGTTTAGAGGAAGCGACTCATCCCAATCAATTTTTTCTAACCAAGTATCTCTAAGAAGGATTTTAGCCAAGATTATACTAGGGCTTGAAAGTCCTGAAGGATCAAAAATTTGAGAACTATCCGATAATACTACTCTTTTTGTTATTTGTCTATGAAAATCTGAATTAATGTGGTACAAAAAACA
>CAJUYG010005378.1:0-14032 GCA_910591675.1 Galerucella calmariensis | reverse complement strand
TGGGTGAACGAATCTTTCCGTGTCACTAGATGTAAAAACAAAACAGAGACAAATCTGCAGACCAAAATGGTGTTAAATGTCAATAATTATCAACTAAGCTGGTACACGTGGCGTACTTGACGGGTACAATCCTCATTAATGAATGTGGATGTTTGTTTCTTTGGTGTATGTTTCGCGCCCTGACCACTGAACCAACCAATGGTATGGAAAAAGTACCAGAAAAAGTACTGATATCGAGGGAAGCACCATAATTGATATTTGTATGAATGGAAAAATCTGTAACGAAGAGATCGTCCAATTATATACCAAGCTGTTTTTCCGGTAGGGAACGAAAAAATGCTGGAAAATCACAGCTCCCTTCTCCACTCCTCACCACCAAACAATGGAGAAGACTCTAATTTTGAAAAACAGCATAATTGCCAGCCCTATGCCTGAAAACTACTATATGATGTAATTGTATGTTTTCTAATATAGATGATGTATTAAATGGGATAATTTCCTTTCCAAACATAAAATTTTACACGCCTTTTGTGAAGGCTCCTTTCATTGGTGTGATGTAGTATGACGTACTATCCCCAACACACCTATCGACCACAAGACGAACAATCATATAGGCAGTGGAAAAAAACCCTCCACAGAGACTCTCCGCTTCAGTAGTCTAGTTTACAACGTTATAGCCCAATTGTCTCGATCATTTTTCGGTTGAGAATTGATATGTTGAATCCAAAACGCCAGGAAATCTGCCCAATACGATTTTGACCCATAATATCTAGATATTGAACCAACAGCGTTATCAATTGATCGAAAAATGGGTATTTGAAAGAATTCCATCTCTCAGTGGTCTTCCCCATTTGAAACTTCAAGCATTTAGCGTGAATCTTGGTGGAAACGTTACTGAATGAGTAACGTCATAGAACAATAGAGGTGATACGCAATATGTAATCAGAGAACTTCGTTTTTGGAACTTTAGTTCTTTACGTCAGGTTATGTTTGAGCGACCAGGGGTCGCGACGCAAAAGATCTGACCGTTACGCGTTACGTTACGCTACGTTATGTCACGTTGCTTCGTTATGTGCATTGCGTGCTTGTGCTCTCTCCGTAGTCTCTCTCTCGTTTACGAAGCAGCGATTTATATGCTCCGGCCGGGATTCGAACCCGGGCCGCCCGCGTGTAATGCGAGCATTCTACCACTGAACCACCGATGCTATATTAAAATTCTATGCAAAGCTGGTATTCGCAGTGCTGGTGATCTACTTGAATTTGTTCGGATGAATTTTTACTACTATTTCCATATTTTTTTGCGCGATTAAGGTGTCTAGCACATTTACTTTTCGAATTACAGGGTGTTGAAATTTTGAAAACTTGAATGTTTTAATTCTATAACTTTAAAATGGATGGATAAATTGATTTGACATTTGGCAGGTTGTTTTTAAATGTAAAAGGGCATATTTTGAAAGAAATAGTAGTTTGTGCAACTAGTGTGGATATGATGACATATCGCACGAGGACGAATCGTTCAAGTGCGATATGAACAATCCACAGGAGTCGAGCAGCATATTTTTTCTACGACCCACCTAAGAAAAACTCTAGAAAATAAAAATTTCTATAAACTGTAATATAACTTACAAATTAAAAATTTAACAATTCAATTTTATGTTTCCACTAATTTTGTGGTAAACGTACAGTTCTTGAATGTCCAATTTGTATAATGCTACGGTTCCTTTTTTTAAATATACGATGCTGTTATAAGTAGATGTTGCCAGTCGGACTCCTTCATGAAGGGTACCGTACCATTATCTATAATAATGAATACTCTGCTAATTATTTCAAACGTCTACCTGTTGTCGTTATTAATAACAAGCAGAATAATTATTCAAAAATAAAATTAACAATAAAAAAAAACTTCCTCACGGGGAATCGAACCCGGGTCTACTGCGTATGCTTACTACTCGACCACCAAAGAATATGCAAATCGTTTATTCATAACGTCATATGTATTACATAATTTTTGCTTAAAAGGAACTAAAGTTCCTACCGTGTGTCCCGCGACACGTTCTACCTTTTTCTTCCTTTCCCGCAGCAGTGTTATTTTTCTCTTTGAATTTATACAGTTAATTTTTTTCCACACATCTTGAATTTGTATTAGGCATTATCAGCATCGACATTATACAACATAAAAACAATTGTTCCCCTATATGATGATACATAAACCCTAGTTTCTCCCTCGAAGCAAGACACTGTTTTAGCACCAGTGCTTTCAGACATAATATTGACGAATGAACGTTTCGAGATCCCTTTTTCCATACGCTAAACAAACGGCTCGTCATTCTGGATGGCGGAAAATTATCAAAAAATAGAGAGAAACGCGGCCGTCTCCAAAAAACATTTTTGTTGAACATGAACGTATCAAAGAAAAATTCATTTGCGAGAGGTGTATTGATAATCTGTGTATAATTTTTAAGATAAACAGAAAAAATTGTAGTAAAGCCTGAATCAATAGAACTCAAACCTCAAAAATATTATTCATAATCCCATTATCTGAGGATTATTTGGGATATCCTGCAGGCAGTCACGATATACAATATGATATTTCAAGAAAATTTCGTTTTTCTTTTTTTGTTGAAATATCGAGTGAAATATCAATAACGTAAATGTTGGTGTTCTTGTCAAGACAGTGACGTATTAAGTTTTATTTACATACGGAATGTTACTTCGGACATTCGTAACGTGCATTTGTTTTCAAGACTTTTCGAGATACTCAGGTTAGATAGTAGTGAGTAGGGGAGAACGGGGTTAGTTGTGACATTTCCATTAATTATTACCTAAACCTCTAGTACTCTGGTGAATAGAATAACATTGTTAGTTTTTTGATCATTTGTTCTATAATGTCTTGGCAACCTGAAAATACTGCAATAATTCACCGAAGAGAGAAACAAACAACACTATTGATAAAAATATAAGTGAGCTCAACTATAACAACTCCCATGCTGGGGTTGCTTGTGATATGAAAAACTGTTTTTTGGCGGTGCATTCCTCAGGAGCCCATCAGTACCTATTTCCATTCAGTACATCAAAACCTTGTTTTCCTTGTCCTGGTGAGCTCAGGTACAGTTTACCACACACTAAACAAAAAGTACCTGTTGTATCCTCAGAGAGCTACACGACAAAAATTTGGCTGCAAGTGATTTTGATGGCTAGTCCTCAATTGCTGATTTGCTTTTGCAAATATTTCTCTTAACATCCAACTCTCTAGCATTTTTCCCGAGCTGGTTTTTTTTTCGTATTCTTCTTGAAATTGTTTTCTGTTGAGTATGTCGGACTAAATTGCCGCTCAACCTAGCTGCTCCCTCTCCTGGTACCACTTGCCCTTCCACTTCCGGTGCAAAGCGTGAATCCCGTGATGATTCAATAAATTTATTAAAATAATTTGATCTGTGGCAGTGCAATCGAAATTGGTGCATTTTTGGGTGCAGATTCCGTAGTTACATCCTGTTTGGGTATAGTTACGAATTCATCCGCAGATTCTTGACCTTCAACGTTCGGAAAATATTCTCAATATGGCATGGATTGCGCATTTTTTGGATTTCACCTATTTGTCACAGATGCCGGAAGACATTCATCTTCAGATACTTATGTCTGCTTGAACGGAAAACGAACCCTAAAACCGGCTAAAATATTGGTGGGAACTGCAGCTGAACAACACTCTCGGTACAGCAGTTTGATACGGAACAAGTTCTTACCGTCATAACTTATTTTAAGTTTACTGTCACAGCCAACCCCAGGACGACATCTTTGTTTTTTTAGCCTTCTTCTTGTGACATGGGGAGGTTGGAGTTGATATAATAACGAAAAAACAAAAATCTACATATCGTGATGATTACTTCTTTAAAATAAACAAAATCTTCGACTGGAAGCGACAATATCTACTTTGCACGATCAAAAACACGATACTGCATACAGCAGATGACAGAGTGATCAACGAAAATATTTTCCTCTGTCACAACTAACCCCGGATCTCCTAATTTGAACTTCGTAATTGAGAGAGTACAACAAGAATTGTTATTGAAATTTTTTCATTGTGACGGATGGTAACAGCAGAAACTTAAAAATCACTAACTGAAATCGCTGCTGAGGATTGTGAGATCCTGTTGATGCGAGGTTGTAGAATACCCTTCACCTTGTCAGATGATATTTTTATTCATTCGAACAACATAAAACTGAACATTACTGAACATTATTGACAAACTCAATGCACCTACCAAGTATACACATACTTTCATATTAAATTCATTATGCAAATGATATACATATTATAGTGAAAATCCTTCTTATTACTGACTCTCAGCGTAAAGAACATTCTATCAGCTCCCAGCTTTGTCTTCAGAAATTCTTGGATCTTAGTTATCTCCCAAAATATTCGGTTCTGTTTGAAATATTTTAAACTCAGACTTGCCAATCACTACTATTCTTCCTCAATAAACCTTCCAAAACCGAATATCGATTCAAAAACTCATTGATGTAGCAGCGTCCAAAAATTTTTGGTGAGAAGGTTGGAAAAAATTGCTAGGGATCAATTATTGACATATAGATGTCAGCAATGCTTTTTACATGGAAGAATATAATGTCAAATTCTCCCGCACAGTCTGATGGAATAATAGTTTCGTTTGAAGCGTTAAGAATATTGCACTTTGTGATGATATTTGAGGGTATTCAAAAAATGATAATTCAATTTTTTTCTGTGAACTCTCATTTTCATACCTTCTTTTCATAATTATATATCTACAATTTGTCATTTGTGTAAGTAATAATATATATAATCACTTTTATAGACTCCCATCCATTTATTTCCACTCACAGATCAATCAAGAATGAGAAAAGTTATTTCCACAGTTGATAACATACATTTTTTTTATTATTTAACATATACCGCGTCAACCACTAGGGTGATGGTCAGCTCAGTATTCGAAAAGGTTACATAAGAATCACAGGTTATACATATTTTAGTGAATTCAAGGAATCCTTAATCTGGTCTCTGAGAAGTGACGCTAATGTGTTGGGGATACTATGTTGTCTCCGCTGGTTTGCAGACTGGGGACATTCTAGAATAATATGATTGATAGACATTGTGCACATTGAGGCGCGTCTTCTTTACTTATTACATACGTTGGTGTCAAATGAAGGTGAACCGAAAACCCGAAAGTTTTTGGCGTAACAAGGTGAAAATGGATGTACTGAATATACCAAAATTCAATTACGCTGGAGTCAAAATTGCAGACGATTGTGTCATATCGAGGTGAGATGCACGAATATATTTACTGACAGTCAGGATCTGCTTGAAGCTATCAGCAATCCAACAACCAGTTGTAGACTGGTTAAAATTTGTGAGGAATGACTTAACAAACTCAAAAAAGAGAACTCTAGTGTCTTTAATATGAGTACTGGCATATGAGAGGATTGCAGGTGATGAAATGGTGGACCAGTTAGCTGGAGAAGGTTCTAAAGGAGAAGTATCACAAAAAATTGCCTAAGAGGAAAGATCGGATAATGTCAAGATGAGAAACACCAACTTAAATGGAGATTGACACAACGTCACCTTGATACAAGGAGTTTACTGAGCCATTAAATGAAAAATTAATTGAGAACAAGAGAAAATTATTATTACAGTTTTGCATACGATTGCATACGTTTGTGTCATATAGAGATAAGAATGAACGTGAGTTCAGTAAAATTCAAAGACAATGAAATCAAAAATTGCAGTCGTTTGTGACATATCAAGGTCAAAATAGATATAAGTATAATGAAATTTGAAGACGGTGAAGTGGAAAATTGCAGTCCTTTCTATCATATCAAGGTCAAAATGGACGTGAGTATGGTGAAAGTGAAAAAAAGTAGAGTGGAAAATTGCAGACAACTCTGTCATATCGAGGTCAAAATGAACGTAGGCATATTCGAAGACGGTGGGATCAAAAATTGCAGACGTTTGTATTATATCATGGTCAAAGTGAACATACGTATTGCTAAATCCTAGGACAGGACTTTCACTTTGAATTATTGGACTAATTGGAGACGCAATCAACCATAAGAAGCAGCACGTGACGAGAAAAACAGTAAATTGGTGAGAACATCAAAAGACAAAAAACTCAAATATTCACCAACAGCTAGGCTCTGCTTGAAGCTAGGTCTAGACTAGTATAAGCTGTAGAGAATCTCTTCAGTTCAAGTGTCTGGGATGTTGAGCACAACCCAAACGCCTGCATTAATGAAGACTTGTTGATAAGTTGAGTGGCATGTTGCAGAAAATGTATTTTCACTGATTAGTTCCATGCGCTAGATCGTAGCTAAGTTCGAATAATATAATGATCAGGCACAAAGTTCCTCCAAAAAGAAGCTCGCCGTTTTGTACCTCGTACAATTATTAAGTAGTCTTCAAATTGGTTGATATGAGAGCGAGCTTTTGAAAAGTATAGTTGAAGTTATAGTACATTTCACGTTTTGAGTTATTTGTTGTATATTTTTTAACCAATCCACTTCTCCGTAAAATACAACAAAATAGTAATAATCCTTGGGAAAGTGATAAAGCTTGGAAAATTTGATTTTACACGTTACCTTTATATTCTTCAATGATTTCCGTGAATATCGCTGCCACTACCAACGTATGGGAGTATCAACAGGAGATTTTTTTCTTGACGAGTCTCTATTTCGAATCCATCCAACGATAAAATCCCCCTCTTCTTGGATAAAGTAATTTAAATTCGACTATCTTATGCACCAGTAAACTGTCTGTTGCAGCCCTCGACTTAATGATAAAATGTATGTTCTCGACATTCCAAGGACACGATATAACTTGTTTCATCATTTTATTTATACACAAGCAATGAAAGTACATTCGCGTGATATCAGTTATAATTTTTCATGAATATGAATTTGTACTCAAAAGGGGAACTCTACTTAACACCATTCGGGAAATCTTACAAAAAAGTGGTTTGAAGTTTCATTTGTGAGAAAAATGACGATTATTTCTTAATTCTTTTTCCGTTGCTCATGAATCTCCTTACAATAATAAAATGGAAGTATGATAAAAAAAGAATAAGATTCCAGTAACCTATCTTGATACTAATCTTCATAATCCGGAATATAATTATTATGAGAAAGATTTTGGTAGACACCCTGAAACATCTTTGGCAACCACTGTAATGAGTTTTGAAGATGTTTATACATTTTTCCCCAGTGAGTTTTGGTACATTCTTAATAACTGGAAATGCTACAGACTTCCGTGTATTTCGGCTTAAAACTAGGACATTAAAATCTTCTTCGTCAAAAGAAGTCTTGCAGAAAACTTTGCGTGCTTGTTCAGACCAGACTTGCATGTGAACCACCTGTGAAATTTTGAATTATTTTCCGTAAATAAATAACAAGAAATCTCCAAAATCTGTTATATCCATGTCAACCACAGTCAATCTTGTACTGGCCAGTCTGACAAGCTGTTGCCAATCCCACGGCGTCGTGATCTGGAATTTTGTTCCGTGTAAAACTTATTTAGCACATTTATTCACTTTATTACACCTTTTGAAGACAACTATAATAAATACAAATGATTTACACATTAGAAGACTATTTTTGTTGTATTAAAGAGAGCAACTCGTGTCATCCTCTTGTCGATTTCATAGCTTCTCCTCGACTTACTTTCGCCGGCGGCACCGGCGCACCACGCTGTCATTTCCCGAGACTCGACGAAAGGTTTTAAGGCGTTTGCACAGGGACTGCGTCAACAAATTTAGGCATCTCTTATTTTTGGTCCGATCTATGAGCGAATGACGTTCGAAGGAGATAGTATCTTGAGTTTTATACCAAGTCTTTAATGGAGAGAGTACAGCATCCCAAAATTACTATCTCCGTTCGATATATTTTACGCCTCAATGACTTTGTGACTTCACCTTTGGTTTTTTGTTACACTTTTAGATTTGATTGGGAAGAGCGAAACTATCGCCAATGAATATTATTTGGAGCATTTGCACAGTTTGGATATCAATTATTAAACAATTGGGAGCACTTGAAAATTTGCTTTTTCATCAGGACAATGCGCAAATGTCAAAAATAAATAAACTGGTCTACCAACTGCTTCGTCATCCTGCTTTCTTCCCAGATTTAGCTCCTTGCGATTGTTTCCTGATTACTTATCAGGTGTAGTGACCGCGTGTTGAGAGATCTGCGAGACGGTCGGATCTTCTGACGATAGTGGCCAGTTAAAAAGCCTGTTGGACAACCTATTATTTCAAGTATAATCTAACACTTGTTTATCAAGCCTTTTTTTCCAAAAAATATATCGAGAAGAAGTGGACCCAGGAGTATTTCTGTGGCTGCTATCGGTGTGATGTCAAGGTCACCACTAATTTTTCGTATACTCTAAGGATCTTTACTATCAAACAATATCTTTATCGGTCTGACAATCGTCAAATACATCCAACAGATTTGTTCGGCTCTTAACACCCAACCATCTTACATTATGCTAGAAGTATTTTCATAAGTTATTTCTCCGAAACTGTAGATGCACGATAATTTCAAAAATGTATCGTTCTCTCTTGTTATTAGAATAAATACATTATTTCTCCTAAAAAAATACTTGCTTCATTTTATTTCAAAGTAACATTACGAATTAGACGTGAAAATCAAATTTTAAATTTCCTAGAATCGTGGCATGACAAATTCAATTCGTCTAACAATAGCTTCGGCCTTTGTTGAATTTTATAATGGAGCCCGCTACAGCATCGGAAGGAAATGGAATTACACGGCGGGGGTTCCCCAGTATGAAACATTGATACAAATGTTCCACATTAATCAACACTACAAATTAATATTAATACTAACCGCCGACATCTCATCAAGAGAAAGAAATACACGATGTTTTCAACTGATTAAAAGGTGAAGTTAGAAAAAGCAATACAAATGAAAACACCGAGGTATATATCGCAGACCTATGTACTTTCCTTATGATAAATAAGTCTTTATCACGTAATGAATGAATTACGTTCACGTGGAATGGAATATTATATTCTAAGCTTCTTGGATATAGCATTTCCAATTGTTGGAACCAATAGTTGTGATGTGACCAAGTTCAAATATTGTTAATTCCAAGAATACACCAACAAAAAGGAACGAAATTTCACATAATACTGTGTCTACAGACGCCATGTTTTGAATTAGTCGTTATAATATTATATCATACGATTACATGCGGGCCTCTTTCTTATTACCTTTACAGACAAAAACTAGATTGAAGTTTTTTTGTAGGTGGAAATAATTTTTTCAACGATCCATGTCACGTCTCATGTAACCAACGTGTCATGTAATACAATGTCATACAATAATTGTTACATTTGTCAACGAAAAGTGCAGAATTAGCTACTGATTGAAAAATAGCTATTAATACATTTGATAAAACACAACTGTAACCCAAGACACATAACTTGTATCTATCTTATTAGAATTATACGGGATCCGTCATCGATAAATAACTAGACGCTAGCACAAAAGCTTTTGGGGTCGTACTGCTGCCAAACGGATAACCGGTTGCATACGCTTTCAAAAGCTATCAGCGAAGCCCAGAAAAAGTACACTGCACTTGATTGAAGAGACAGATAATTTGCTGTGGAATATATTTTATCATAATTGCGTAGGAAAAAGTCATTTTCCAGACACTTGAAACAGGTTTAAGCAAGGAAAATGTAGTATTGACGCTCGCACAAGATTGTCTTGAGGTGATACTGATGCCATAATGGTCAATTTTATGTAGTAATTTACGCGTCGAAACACAGTCAAAAATATTGGCTTAATCAGGATAAATTACGTCTGGTGGTGAATCAGAGGTTGTAGTTTAACTATTTACAATAAATCAAGATAAATAACGTCTGTTGGTGAACCATCATTAAAGGTTATGGTCTTTTATCATTTACACACAAAATATTTTTTGAAGCTCAACGTCGCTGTATAAAACCATGTTACTGGGAGGCGAGAGTATTCTCTTGAAGAAAAAAGAAAACATTTTGTCAGATTTAATTGACTCCATGAAAAAATGTCAAACATTTCAAGATAGCTCACTCGTAAAACGACTTTCCGTAAGAATTGAATTAAATTTTGTTATTAGGTAATTAACAGTATTATTCATGTAACCTAAAAAATTGAATTTTTGAATCGTCTGTGGAACGATCACATTTGAAATCTACTTACGTCATGTATGGAAGCAGTGCATTCCTTCCGGAATGTCTCCAAGTTTTTCTGACGATATTTTTGAAAGAGCTTATAAGTACGAGTATATAGCACCGATGAGTTAATAGGTGTATAAGTTCATTATTATTAAACCAAAGCTCAGATTTGATAACAAACTTCAGAAAGAAAATCGGCGACCACTGGAAGGAGCTTTGTACAAGTTCTTCAACAAAACTGAGAGACATCAATAATTCCACTTGACTATGAACTAACCTGCCGAGAACTAAAAAATCGGAGACGATTCTCACACGGTTTAAAATGGGTCACATAAGACTCACCCACTAACATTCACTCTCATGTGTAATATGCAAATGATTGTATCACACATAGTGCATTGCCTGAATTCAAATCACAACGAGAACAACACGGTATTAAAGAACCGTTGGAGAGCATACTAAATGGAAATTGCAACAAAGAAAACGTTATAGGACTCCTCAAACAAACTAGTCTCTGTTCTAAAATTTAAGCCAGCCATCACATAACTCTATATGTATTCAGGTGTTAACTAAAACCATATTAATTGAATTGTCCCACTGCAAATAAAGGCAGATTTAGACGTATCCAGTAGCTGTAGCCAGTCTTACTAGCACGTCAGCACTGGCGTGATAGTGGAAAGATGGGATCACTTTTTTGGACCAGTCCAGCGCTGTCAGACAGTGCTGTCTCAAATAGAGAGCTCGTCAATTTTTGCTGCCAGTAGCACTCACCCGCGTCCCCCCTAATACCCGAGCCAGTGCAGCGTAAACGTCTAAACACGTTGTGCCAGTCGTTGACGCATTCTGTAGAGTGAACAGTGACAGCGGTAAAATGACCCGAAGACTAAACGAAATAGAAACTTCCAGGCTGGTTCAACTTTACCGGGAACACGAATGTTCATGGAATCTGCGACATACTTCAGATATAAATTGTGATATAGAGGGTTTGGGAACACGGTGCATATAACTCAGGCTTCGATGAGACATTCCAGTAGCTAGGTATGACAATGTTACTTCAAATTTTATTTTTGCCGATAATGCCCCTCTCATCACAATGTCTTGATGCTGAATCAAGCTTCCTATCAGAGACAGTAACCCGTCAAAATTATGACATGTGACGTACGACGTAAAGTCAACCTGTACTCGGAGAGATCTTCTCCTCTCAGTTGTTGTGGCAAAGACAAACTTCCCGTTATGGTCCTATCGCTGATCCATTTCCTCATCCATATTCGTTTTTTCTTTAATATTCCGTCCTCCAACGTATCAGTGAGCTCCTGTAGTGATAGCGCGGAAATTGTCCTGACACATTTTCTTTTAAACAGACGGCTTTGCCCCACATTCAGTTTTGTAACGCACCTGATCACAAGCACAGACTGGGCTGGACTCATGTAAACGACCCGGTCCAGAGCGTGCCAGTGAGACTGGTGCCAGCTACTGGATACGTCTAAATCTGCCTTAACCCTTAGTGGTTCATGCAGTTTGATATTGAAATGGAAAAAAATTGATGTTTTCCTTCAGGAAACTCTGAGGCTTTCATCAATTGGTTAAGTACATAATAGTAAGTTATTCAACAAGCATATAGTTATGGTTATTATTCTCAAAGGTATTATCCATCATTATGCGGGTGAATTATAGTATATTACATACCGAGGTGGAGAGTGTTACATTACTGTCGAGAGAGTTAGTTCATTGAGGCGCGTAGCGCCGTAGTGAAATAATATCTCGAGACAGTGATGTAACTTTCCATCGAGGTTTGTATGCTATTTTATTTACAACTATAATCTTCTTAACAAAAATTCGGAAAAAAGCAAATTTTCATTATTTACAAAGACAACTATAGAATGATGATGACAACTAACAACAAATAACTTATTTTCTCAATAGTTAGTAGGCGGGTGTTTAATAAACACTTCAAATTTGTCTGGACCGTGTAATTTAATTTTTTTATAAAATGTCGGATAAAGAGCTGAAGTGCACACCGCCAGATATAAAGGAAGCAGCGAAGAAAGTCAAAAAATTAGACCCAAAAAAGTAGACCGAGGTATGATAAAGCATATAATACGTACAGAGATTGGTGCGCCAAAAAAGGGGTCACAAAAGCTGCATCAGAAAACATCGTTCTTGCCTACTTCAGGGAAATGGCTAAGACTAAGAAATTGTCAACCTTATGGTCTACGTATTCCATGATAAAAACAACCTTAATTATAAGAGAAAAGGTTGACATATCAAAATATGGAAAATACATGGCTTTTTTAAAAAGGCAAAATGCCAATTATAAACCGAAAAATCAAATACCTTTACCCAAGAAAATGTTGATACTTTCTTAGATGAAGCACCAGAAGAATTTCTTGTTCTGAAAGTTATCATTCCAACACTAATAAAATAGTTATTTTCATTAATATTTTTCAACATTTTAGGTTGGTTTGGTAATTGGTCTTTCGGGAGCCTGCAGAAGTGATGAACTTTTCACTAATCCAAAAGAACTCAAGAAGTGCTAATGTTGTCAAGTGTGCTTATAAGTCTCAATAAAATCAAATAGGTGAATGAACTTTTTATTTAAAAAACTTAAAAAAAGACATCTTCTCTCAAAATAAACAGAAAAAAATCCTCTCACGGGTGGAAAATTTCTCACCCGTGGGTGGGAAGTGAAAGTAGGTAATATGTCAGTTTCAGACTTTTTAAACGTCAGTAATGATGACATTACATAATATAGTTGTAAATGAATATATTTTATCCACTACTAGCTGTAAAGTTGACAATTATTGCTTATCCTAGCCAACTGAGAAGTTGAATTTCTCTATCAGTGGTTAATAATTTTCTATCAATAACCTAGGTCAATAACGGACAAATTCAAATATTTTTGAGAATTTAGGGATAGTAGTTAAACAAAAACTTGTGCAACATAATTTTGTATACTTATTTGCTGCTTAAAATTACCCATCAATATAAAATTATGCCATATGCGAAAATGCCATTATTTTTAAATTCGCGTTCAACCAAGAAATGACTGATGACACAACGAGTACGTTCATAATATATCGAAAACTGACACGACAGTGTACTTGTCAATCAGAAGACGGAATAAACGCTTCTCGTAGTGCGTTTGTAAATTATTTTTAATTTTTGTCTCAAATTTGGCTAATTGTGAAAAGAATTGTACATACACCATGGTGTTGAAGACATTTTCATGAATCTCGCACTTTATTCCGCTCGAGGCCTTGGTGAATAATCTATTATTGTCCTCCACTATTGATAATTATTATTAATTTATAATTCATTTATTCATCTATTATTATTAATAATGGTATAATTGTATAACTGGGCCGAGAAGTGGCATTTTTCAGGTCGAAAGAAGATATGGACAAGCGAGGCGCAGCCGAGCCCGGCCGCATATTACTATATAACCGTCAATCGCGCCATCCGGCCGCTGCCGAGTGAAGTCTTCTAAACAACATACTATTCTTTCCAGCTTGATTTCTATACGTCGAATATTTAGCTAGTCAAACCACAGAGTACACCATCTAACAAGAGACGAAAGCTTTGTCGGTTTCTTTGAAGTTGGACTTAAACGGAAATACGTCGAGACTGACAGATATACTACTTGATACCACAGAGTACACCATCTAACTAAGGCAGTGACAACCAAACCACAGAGTACTGAGTAACTGACGGGAACGAACGAACGGAAGTGTCGACCATGTGTCGACTTGACATTGACATATATACTAATTAATTCACGCATGTGCACACAAAATTGCGATCACGAAAACGGCTTTCATTCGCCTCTTGTTAGA
>CAJUYG010005376.1:0-14040 GCA_910591675.1 Galerucella calmariensis | reverse complement strand
TCGAGTTGTTGATGTTGACACGGTAACTTTAAACCACGCGCGTGTTTCAAAGTTTGATTAAAGGTGGATTCATGCAAGACGAAATTAAAACTAAGATTAATTTAAAATTAAAACTAAGGAGATAGAATCATGTTATTTTTTAATTTAAATCCTAATTTCTCAGCTTCTTGCATTAACATCTACATTACAGGTAGATGCTCATCCAAGAAACTAAGAAAATGAGATTTAAATTAAAAAATAACATGTTTTTATCTTCTTAGTTTTAATTTCTTCTTGCATGAATCCACCTTTAAACACGGTGAGGCGTGCTTTAAATGTGTATCTTTATATCAAAGTTTAGTGACTACCAACCTTTAAAGTATTCTCTAAGATTCTTTCTTATGAGAATAGGATTGCCGTCCTCTCTTCTCCATGTTATTCGTGGAGGAGGATGACCACTTGCTTTGCATATCAATGTTGTGTTGTCACCTTCAGAAATTGACGTGTCTCCACTAGTGTTTTCATTTAAAATATCAGGCGGCACTGGAACAAAAAAAATCACTTCAAAATATAAAGAATTACGCTATTTTTTGTAGTAATCTGATGTTAATACAAATCATCCTATACTTATCTATATCTACTCATCTTATCCATTCCCTTTTATACTTAGGAAGTATTCGCGAATATAAGGAACTACCTAGTTTGCTTTCTACCCTACGGCGAAGCAAAAAGAAGGGTTATGATTTCGACCGGTAACCTATGTTAATCTTTTCCCTCATGACTTCTCAACTACTTATCATAATTTGACAAATAAAATAACGTTAGAAGCATCATTAACAATAGATTATATATGGTGCTTCCTAGAGGACATCAAGTCATTAATTTTAACTAAAATGTATAAAAATAATATCGAAAACAGTCAGGCATGTATTAATAAACTGTCCAAAGTTTTCACAGCAAAGAGTTACATTTAACATTCGACCTATACTATGTACCACTTGCTAGGAGAAGAGTACAATATTAAAAATTTAGTAGCTCATCTACGTGCTATTCAGTTTCTGCACAAAGCTTAACACTTCTTAATTACCAAAATTGTTTGTTTTTTATACCTATACTGTGGTAGTACTCAGTATTTATTGCTCATTTGGTAGCGCTAATAACCTAAACGGTTGATGCTCTACTTTTCCTAAATAAAAAACATTGAAAAATTTGTTCAATCTGATAAATCAATCAATCAATCTGATCAATTTGATAAAAGCATAAGAATTGTATAAATGAATCAAATAATATAATGCGGTAATAACGCATTTCAATTAACATGGCGCTAATACTCATTTAGGACTACAATTTATTAGTGGGTTACGTAATCCAGCATTAATGGAAAAGCTAATTAAATTCAAAGCTCCGAATAATACCTCTATTGACTGTGTTATACTTGCGAGCGAATCAGCACAAAAATATTCCAAAGAAATTTCTACATCGCAAACCTCTGAACAATAATACAACTCAACGCAACAAAAATGACATTAACAAATATTGTTAATCATAATAGTAATGGATCCCTTTCTAATATCTTTAGAAGCTGCACCTGATACCGATAAAGGGAGAAGACACATTGAGCATACAGTTGTAAACATAAGAAAACACAATGTTCTTTCTGCAATAAGCTAGGTCATTTTGCAAATGTATGTTTGGCTAAATCTAGGAGGTATGCGCAGTTGGCACCACAAACCAGAAGTGATTGAAACCAACATCAAGTGGAAGAGGAGACCAGGAGCTTCCATAGTAGATTGATGCAGAAGGCAACAGGGTTAGAAAACACATGTACCAAATTGGCAGCACAGAAGTTACATTTATTACAGTAAACGAAGGAAAAAAGTTAACATTAATCACGCCCTATTTTCATCTTCCGATTGGAAGTTGCATTTGGTACCTCATTAAACATGAGACAAAGTTCTGCATGAAAACGCGTGCGAGGACGGAGTAAATGGCCCCAAAAGACCAGGAAAATAGGTTTTCAGCCAATATCTCCTAAAATATGGCAATTAGAGATTTTCGGTTCAGATAAAATTTAAGTTCAGTTAATTTTCTACAAAAATGGTCCCTATGATTTTTCTCAAAAATTTGTCCGGTTTCAAGAAAAACGGCACCAAGCGCACCTCGAATAATGAACTTCTGTGCTGTATGCCGGAGAGCACAGTCCGTGTATTTACACATCAGCGGGGGGACAAATTATTCAATAACTTTGTGAAAAATGCATATTTTCTCATGATTCAAAATTCATGAGAAAGAGGAATTCTGCTGCTATCATACCCTGTAAATTGAGTCACCCTTGACTCTTTTGGCCATATCGGAACACGGGTCAAACTTTCTGTTCCCGGCAATTTTGACCTCGCCAGGAATTTGTTCCAATTTTTTTTGTATTGCACTAATTTACTCAAAATTTTCTTGATCATGGGTCCTCATAAGGTCCTTTGTCATCCTTGAAATTTGTATACCCTAATTTTTTTTAATTTTCATTCAATCGTTGTTTATTGAATCCCAAATTTTTGCTGTTTTTGGATCGCGGGAAAATTTTGTGAACAACCATCAATTAAAAATTTATACATGATCCGATTGGTCTCTATGATACATTATTTGAAAGCTAAGAATGTTTACCTTCCGATTGTGCAATTACTTTTTTTGACGAAGTATATACCTTTGATACCCCGGGGAAAAACCAGTATATCTAAATGTATACGCTATAATTTATTACTTTCGTTCCTCCGTCGTTCGCCGCGCGTGTGCTCTACGTGGCGCTCGTGTCGTCTGCTCATCTATTTGTGGTTCGTGTGAGTCACGCCAGTGTTCGAATTATAAAGACAGCGATAATATGTTATCCCAAGAGGTAGAATTAGAGGAAACTGTAGACTCAGAAGAAGTTGTTGACGAGGTAGTGCTAGAGGGAGCTCTAGACCCACAAGAAGTTCTTGACCAAGAATCAGATGATGACTGGTGACGAACAGATTTATGTCATAATTGCAATGTATTTTTATATAGTTTTTTCATTAATTTTATTCACGGACAATTAACCCGCGAATCTCTTGTACTTTTGTGAAAAATTTTCTATGTAATATTTTAGTCTATAATGTATTATTCTTGTATCATTATATTGGGTTCTCCCGTTGATAAATGAATAAGTGAATAAAAAAAATATATTTTTCTATAATAAATGAAACATGGAGAACGTTTATAACTCGTTATTCCAAAAACCTCAATCAGTCTGGTTGCAAAAAAATTTGCAAAAATTTGCGGAGAATCTGCAAGAAATTATTGCTGAGTATTATGGGTAAATATTCTTCACTCTTTTTCATTTTCAGTTTTCCTTACCAGAAGCCTAATGAACTACAGTTTTTTGCCACATGTGCAAAGCTGATTGTTGCTAGATTCAGGTCCACTGGTAAGGTCCATCTCGCTAGAATTAATCTTATAGCCCGTTTTCCTAATAAGTATATCTTGAGGCCTCATCTGAGAGGAAAACAAGACCCTCGGAAACATAAATATCCATCAAAAGTGTCTGGTTACAGGGTTTCTCATTTATGGCACCGAGGATTTTCCCAATATGTAAAATGAGGTGGCGCTAACTACAATTGGTTTCCACAATCCAAAACATTGAAAATAATGGATTTCCAACACCCCCCAGCTCAAATTTTGTACAAAACTTGCATATTTCACAAGTCTCAAAATTTCCGGTATTTCAACCCGATTTTTTTGCAGAAAATATTAATGTTGCGAAAAAAATCATGGGGACCATTTTTGTAGAAAATGACCTGAACTTCAATTTTTATCTGAACCGAAAATCTCTAACTGCCATATTTTAGGAGATATTGGCTGAAAACCTATTTTCCTGGTCTTTTGGGGCCATTTTCTCCGCCCTCGCACGCGTTTTCATGCAGAACTTTGTCTCATGTTTAATGAGGTACCAAATGCAACTTCCAACCGAAAGATGAAAACAGGGCGTCATTAATGTTAACTTTGCCTTTTTTTCCTCCTTCATTTACTGGACTAATTAAGTAGTGGACTAAGATATCAAGATAATTCAACCCAAAATGATGATGAATAGGTAATCGAATCAACCATGGTCACGATAGCTACGCCACAAGTGCGTGGATGTACAAGTTTAACATGTAAAGAAATATATAAACACCGATAATCTGGAAAGAAATAATATAGAACGGAATATCGAAGTCAAACAATGTTGTGAGACAAAAACCAAATGAAAACAAGAATTAAGAAGGAGTAGCAGTTGAGAGATTTAACTGTTGCATATACAGTGAAGCTTCCATTGTAGATATTATTAAGTTTTTACTGAGTTTATTATATTCAGTAGTATTTGTCACATCACATACTATCATACTTTGACCTTGTCAAGTTAGAGTTAACCAGAGAGGGATGAGGAATTGCAACGAATTATCGTAGTGCAAGATCTTGGATGCTGTAAGCAAAGCGAACAGTTAACGAATGCGTCTCTGTAGTTGGTTACAAAGATGCTCTATAGGATTGAGATCAGGGCTGCAAGCTGGTTAAGCCATTCATTAATTTTTGCTAGCAGTGAATGCGTTTGGAGAATTTATTTTAAGAGCGAGAAGCAATAACAGCAGACGAAGACAATAACATCATTGGAAAACCAATGTGCTTCTAAAGCATGGTGCTACATTTTAGCACCAATTGACACCTTCAATTGCAGTAGCTGCAGCTCACAGGGTGTTTCAAATTTCGGATAACAAATATCCCCACATTTATGCACTCCTTATACCTATTCTGGAATTTAACTACGAGTAAAGTATAGGAGGATAGTACTTAAATTTACAAAAAAAAATCATGAAAATTGAATAAGTGGTTCAAGAGACATACGCTTTTGAAAATGTGTGTGAAAAAATTTCTGGTAACTACTGTTACTAATGTTTGTTTTATGAACCAAGTGGCGTGAAAAATTAAAGCCAAATCATAATGATACTTCACATCACAAAATGTGTGTACATGTAATTTGATTCTCATATTACGAGGCGACAGAGAAATGTGTAAGTTAGTTTCCTGTATTTTAGTTGTACCTAACTTTTATATGTTATTTGGTTCCAGATATTTCCAAATTAGGTACCTGGTCTCTGTTAGTTTTTGCGGCAGACTCTCTACATATTTTAGTTTGCAGAAATTGATGGAAAACTCGATAATGAAAATGTTCTAGTACATGTTTTGTAACTGTTACATTCGTCCAAAGTAAGAAGAAATAATTTGTACTTTCTGTTTGAAACAGTATGTACATTGCTTCCACAACTTCTCAGGACCTTTTGAAAACCATATTTAAAGTTATCAATTGATAACAATTAATAACTATCTTTTTCGTCCACTCAAAAAAGTATTTCTGGATTTATGGCTAGAATTGGACACAACTTCAAAGACAAGTGAATGTCACTGGAGAAGCACAATTCAAAACACAACTGAACGTCATCTGAATGAAAGTGAAATTTGGAGAACAAGTAAGTTGGTAGGTAACAACAACTCTGCAATTAGAACAATAAAATTAACAAGTGATTACGGAGGTATTCCCTCTAATACAGTGATGCCCAGGATCCGAATTAAAAATGATCTTTTTGTGGTTGGGAACCAAATCACATAATTATCAATAGATATATTATATTAATATCTAACCTACCACCTGACGAAAACCAAATTAACAACGACCCTATATTTACCAATATAAAAAATATATTTGAAATTCAGAACATATTCTGATTAAATTATTAGTTCAAGGGCTGCTTAATAATATTGATAAATGATATTTAATCGCCAGGAACTGCTCTTTGGCAGAAGCTTATCTTTTTGGAGTATGGCGCCAGAATTACGTTTCCTATTAGCTATAGATAACCGCTGAATCTTATCTATAGCTAGATACGATTCAGCGGTTGGTTATGGTTATATCCAAAACAAGTGGATGCTTCGAGAGAATTAGATTCCTGGCACTTTGGCGAGGGTTTAACATTTTGAATTAGGAATTCTCCATAAAAAAAATTAAAATTTCGTACTTACACCGTGAGACGTAAATTTGAACGAGACTCAATTCAATGAATAAATCAATTAGTGGCAATCGAAAATTTTATGAAAACGTTAATTAACCAACTAATTTATTTTCATGAATAAGTAGAAAAATCTGAACAATGATTGTACCAGAAGAGTGAACGGATGTATGCCAATATGAACAATGCCAAATTTTAGTTATTTTGCTTGATTCCACAGATGTTGCCATGTCGTGTTATTACATTTATTTTTCTTGATTCCACATATGTTGCCATGTCGTAATGGTAAAATGTGATAATCATCCAATGACTTGGAGTTTTTTCGTGGTTTTTCAGTGTGTCCTTCAATAATCAATATATAATTGAAATTGATGTATGAAAAGCGATTTATTTTTGACAATAATAATACAAAATCTCATCGATACATGGACAAGTGTTCACAAATATGATGTCAATTTGAGGGTTTCTGTGATTATGCATTTTTCAGTAAATGTGACAAAACCGCTTATATTGAATATTTAAGTTTTCCGTTTGTTTTGAATTTTACTGATTATGTTATGGCTGTTGTATTCAAGTGTTGTGGAGAAATTTCAATGTGGATCAATCGAGGATAGTTCATTTATTGGTTGAATAATATTCAGAGGATGGTGAATCTCATCCTCTCACAGGAGAGCAACAAGTTGTGGAAAGTTTTACAGTTCTCTAATTACCAGTATCGCATCATTTGATAGGTATATAAATAACATTTACCCATTCTTATACGAATACAAATTTATATTATTTATGGAAAATAAACAATGTGTAACTATACATGTTTATATTTAAATATCGACGGCAACTAAAATCCATTCTTCGAGTAATAAATGAATCTAAGATAAATATTTCCATTAAATTAAAACCCTCATACAGCACGGCACTGTTATTGGATTCAGTGATCTTCTCTGTGTGTACTGCTATCCTTATTTTGGAATAAGGGAGTCGATTTGAATGTTGGATGAAAACAAAGTGTGTTGTCACTATGGCGGGTTATTCACCTTGTCTGTTTAATGATCGAAGGACAAATTTTTTTTCAAACAATTAAAGTTATGAACGGTTTTGTATTCTGAGTTTATCAAAGCATTTGTCAAAGTTGCGTAATGTCATCTACCCTGTACAGTGAACACAACAATTAGAATAATCAATTTAGAGGAGAATCTTTACACAAACCATAAATAAGAATCAGTGGAATTATTATTCTCATATTTTTTTCCACTAGCGTGCGGAAAAGTCCAGTTTTTAGTGCGGAAAGTGAATTTGTTTAGTTTTTGAGAAGTATACTGACATTTGAATATTTAAAATATATATTTGTAGTATTGTAGTTTACCAAATTACTGAAAAATTGAAAAATAAATAAATAGATCAAATTATGTATTTCAAAATACAGGTTTCTCTTGCAATGCAGTTAAGTATTTGAAGTGTTTACGAAAGCGTGATGTCATAAATAGACGCCATTACTTTTCCAGGGCGCGTGCGTAATTTGAATTGTATTTCAAAAAACTAGAGTCTTCTCTTGAAACTGTCATTTTTTTCACATGAATAACATTTAATTTGGATAAATTATGTGTGTGCAAACATGCTGCAGCAGTCATCATGTTTAATATTTCAATTTATTAATCCAAATACCTGTTAAAAATTATTGCAAAAGTGGTTGATAGTACAGCTGAATTAAACAATGAGAGAATTGAATTTGAGGAAAACAAAGTGTTTTCAGTAACCAAAGGTGATTGAAAATAATTAAATATAGACGAAGCAGGAAAAAAGTTTTTGGCAAGAAGTTTTATATTTTACCAGCAGATGATTACCATTTTCAATACTTTTGAAAGCGAGGACAAAAACGGAATTTTCCATTCCTCCTAACCTCACTTACCTAAAATAGTGACAAATTAGCTAAGAACCAATGAAACACCATGAACTCAAAGTGAATGCAGGGTTTATGGATTGGCTGATCTTGTTCTGTAGTCACATGATTTGAACGATGACTATTTACTACCACCCAAACATCTCTAATGATAAAAGAAAACTCATTACAAAATAATATACTTTCATTTCTCTTAGTCGACGCCCCTGTATGAGCTTAGCTTTCTAATTTGCGTAGTCGTGTCGTAACCAAACTCCAAAATTTAAACCGTAAATGCTTCAAATATATCTCATTAGAATGCGGTGAGATTCTCTAAGCATCGGAATCAACTGCTAAACTAACATTATTAGAAAGTTCAGTTTCACTGAGCTAAAATCTGACAGCGACGTATTCTGAACTATGCGCTAACTTGTGTAATTAAGATGTTTTTTGAAGAGTCCGCTTCTGTGTTGTTGCATTTTATAAGTAATTTAAGTAATAAAATAATGAAAACAACATTGCATGTTTTTTTTCGAAGACTACGGGATGCGAAACTTTCCTAATGATTCAAACAGTTTAATCTGTGAAATAGTCTGAAAATTCTTCGAGAAAAAGCTTCAGTTACCTTTGAAAAATGGTGTAGTTTTTGCTGGAAGGAGAAAATACAGTTATATATGACGTGATTCATCTTGAAATAGCAGATCTAAGGCTATAGGTGAAAAATGGTTGCCATGTAATACTTGCACATTTTGTTGAGTATAATTACGGGAGATAGTAGCACTTTTAATTAATGAGTGTTTTAAAAGTGGATAATTTAATGCATGTGTTCAGGTATGCATGAAGCAGAACCTCTGTTGAGGAATTAATTATTTGACAAACAAGCTCATCCCAATTTCTAAAACTACAGAGGTCAATTTTCACCTATTAAAATAAAGTTAAGCAGGAGAGCTGAAGTCAAAAAAAGAAGAAAAAAATTTAATATCCGATTTTGTGAAATGTTAATTTACAACAGTACAAATAAATAAGCAAGCCGTGGAGTAGAGCTTGTGAAGGAAACTTGGTTATAATTCAGCGACATCAAAACAAACTACTGTGGTGCATTATTAATATTCCTTGGTACTATAGAAACAGGGACCTTCACAGGATCTTGGAAATGGATACCGTTAATGCGACTATTAAAAAATCTAACAAAAGTAAAGAGCGACAACGTCAGCGTCTAGATATAAAGACAAAGCAATAATTTCCGTGGAAACCTGGATATCGTCATTTTGGAAAGTTTTTCAATGTTTCATTTGACGGAAGATGTACCAAAATATTGGCCCACTTTGAAAACTACACAATTTCAAGTCCTATTGACTATGGTTGAATGGAATATATGTAAATCCTAGAATAATATCGCCAGATATTGGTAAGAGAAAAAAACTGGACAATTTTATCGAAAAAAAAATGTGATCCAAATTAGTCTGGCTATATTTGAATATTTTTTATGATAAATGGAAGGCATACATTTTTTATCCCATTAATATGATCGTGTAACGTTTTTAGAACAAGATCCATGCCTAATGAAACCATTTTCCAGACGTCCGAATAGGTTATGACATGGCTAGCATACATTTACAATATACTGTTCGAAAAAAGTACCACTTAAACTCTACATTTTTACTCTTTGTGACTTAATCACACTCAAAAGTAACTCTAAATCTGTCGATATTTCAAAAATGATAGGTGACGTCCACACAATATCAATTTGCGGTTAACTCTTTGCATGGTGGTGCTTAACAGCCCAGGTACTTGAACTTAATATTTGTAGGTACCATGCTGCTGGAGTCCTCACTCTAAAGTTAGCCAGAGACAGTCTAGGTCTTCAGTTTTAGCATCACGAAATATAAAGAAAAATATTAAGAACCATTTGTGGAGTTGATTAGTTATTCTATTAGTGTCATTAAGAGTTAACAATCAATATTCCATCTATTCGCATTTGTTCCCAAGGATCGTGTCCCTATTACTGCTTGACAGTAAAAATATGTTCCCCTGTTTGTACAAAGACGATTGTTTAGTGTTAAAATGCAGTAATGTGTTGTAGATGCGACCAAGTGTAGCTAATGGAATGCATTAATAATGATCTCAGGTGCAGCTTGGATGTATACCTGATAATGCAAGTAACTCTCTCAGGAGTCAGGAAGTCTCTTTGTGAATAAGTGTTCAACCAAAAAGGCAAAGACGTACCGAAAGTCTGGCAGAGGAGTGAGCAGGTATATTTCTTGGGCAAATATTTTTATTTATTTATTTAATATTGATTAAGCGACTGGTATTACTTGATTATCACATAGAAGCTTGACCTCTCATCAGTTATTTCATTATCTTTGTACGTTCATACAGTGTGGAAACCACTAATGGAATAAAATTCTTTATGTCATTATTTTAGGAAATTATAAAAAATGCCGAGACACATCAACTTTTGAATTGAGTTGTGCGTTATGTAAACATAAATTTAAATGTACAGGGTGATTCACGCAAGTATGCCATAGTCGATGTTGTTTTTTTTAATGAAACACCCTGTATATTTGCATATTTTTGGAATCCTCTCAATGAACCGATTCCAACAAACTGAATAATGTATGGTCAATTATATATTATACAGGGTGAAATTTTAAAATTAATAATTTATTACATTTGAAATATTGGTACTTTTTTAAATTAGCTAAATATGGACTTTTTTTATTTTATCATAAATACCTAAAAATTGCCTAAAAACTCCAATGATTAGACAAAATCGGCAAATAATGTGGATTGTTTTCTATTCTGTTAGTTGTTGATGTGTTGACAGTTTATATTGAAAAAGTAAAATCTTTGTCAAACACTCTTTCCTTGTCGACATAACAATGAAATATTTAACTGAGACTCACCGAATTGGGATTTTAATGATGATCGGGTACGGGGATAACTGCAGAAGTCAAGTTGAAGTGGCAAAATTATTTAATCACAGGTATCCCGAATTGCCTAATACTCCACAAAGTCTAAAATTCATGCTCAATACAGAGAACTTGGGGACATGTCAAACCATTGAAAAGAAAACCACACTTCGTTGAAGATGATGTGAAAGTGGATATTTTGTTAAGTGTCGAAGAAAATCCAACTTCAAGTACACGTCAAATTGCCCGTGAAATAATGTTAGTCATACAACTGTTCTAAGATATCATCATAAATAAAAACTTCATCCTTACAAATTAACTTTTGTGCAGGAGTTAACAGAAGACGATCCAGATCGTAGAATGGATTTCTGCAGAAGATTGATGAATAAGCTGAACAAAAATGAGATAGCTCTTGGTACCATTCTTTTTTCTGACGAATTAACATTCACATTGAATGGAGAGGTAAACCGACAGAACTGTAGATATTGGTCAGAAGAGAATCCTAATTGGATGCGTGAAACACATACTCAGTACCCTCAAAAAGTGAACGTTTGGGCCGGTATCGTAGGCGACCCTATTATTGGTCCTATATTTATAGATGGAAATTTGACAGCTGAAAGATATTTTGATATGCTTAGAAATGGAGTTATTCCTGCGTTGGCAAACTTATATCCCAACGCAATAAATCCTAGCTTACCGAATGAAAATGTTTGGATCCAGCAAGATGGGGCAACACCCCATTATGCTTTAATGGTGAGAACTTATTTAGATGAAATCTTCCCCAATAAATGGATTGGACGAAGAGGTACTATTGAGTGGCCAGCTAGATCACCAGACCTTACGCCGATAGATTTTTTTCTGTGGGGTTATCTCAAGAACAAAGTATATGCAACACAACCAACTAGCATTTTAGACCTCAAAGACAGGATAACTACAGAAATACGGAATATTTCACCTCAAACTTCAAACAAAGTTGAGGAGGAGTTCTATAGGAGACTGTGATATTGCCAACAACTGGGTGGAGAACATTATGAGCATTTATTTTAATGTATTAAAATCAAATACATCAGGTATTTTATGTATGTGTTTAATAACTGTAAAAATCAAAAATTTCACCCTGTATAATTCTTAATTGACCATACAGTATTTAGTTTGTTGGAATCGGTTAATTAAGAGGATTTCAAAAATATGTAAATATACAGGGTGTTTCATTAAAAAAACAACACCGACTATGGCATACTTGCGTGAATCACCCTGTACATTTACATTTATGTTAACATAACGCACAACTCAATTCAAAAGTTGACGTGACTCGGCATTTTTTATAATTTTCTAAAATAATGACATGAAGAATTTTATTCCATAAGTGGTTTCCACACTGTATAAAGATAGAAGTATAGAAATTTCTATGAATAAATTGATACAATGAATTTATACCTCATACAATTTTTACCGTGCGCCTATAAAAAAAAAATCCACAAATGAATTAACAATATTAAGTGAGAATAACAAAAATAGAAGATAAGATAGGTATAATTTCTGTAAATTTAACTTTTTGCTGTAGTCCAAAACATCTGAACATTCCAACTAATTTCCGGAAAACTGCTCACCTTATCCAAATACTACAAAATGATTTCCACATTCCGTTTACTTGGTAGTATTGTAACTTCATCCGGGTTACAATAACAAAGTTTTCCTACAATAAGATGAAATTTATTAAATCTGGTTGAGCATTGTTTCCATAAGCACTTAGCCATCAATCATCGCTCTTCTGAGAAAAGAAGAATAGGCAACGGAAATAAGAAGCGTATTCCACATGGAAAGAGAAATACATAAATCAACTAGTTTTTGTGTCTGCTTTATGCATTATATCTACTAGAAAGTAATGGAATTATCATTTTACATATTTGTTTTGAAGCGAACAGTGGCGGGTGTAAATACTTCTCGATAAAAGGATACTTAATAGAGCCTAGCAGAATTCGTTTTATTTTAGCTTGTCAACTATCCTGTCGAACTTTGATTCTGAACAAAATTATTGGATATGCTCGGCTACATAATAATATGTAAGTGTCGAGTAATATGACAAGATAATATAAAACGACGCGTGCACATTTTCATGACGCTGTAATTGCGAATATGCTCCATGTGCCATGTTTTCTATCCTGAAATTTACTTTGCGCTGAATTCCTTACCAAAAGCGATAAAAGTGGGAATATACGTGGTTTTGTAAGTCACAACCAGGGTATGGGGAGTCTGAACGCACGAGGGGGCTGCCACTTAGAGAGAGTCCCATCACTTATAAAACTGCTAATAAGGCATATTGTGCATACACAATTGTTTGCCAATCATTAACGTCGTCAATTTCTTGTAAATTCTAATTTAATTACCGAATAATTTAGCATTGTATACAGGTGATTTACCCTGTATAAAGAGAAGACACAGAAGGATGAAGATCAATTCCTACGTTTCGGTAGCGTCCCAGCTACCGTTGTTAAGATTAACTAGTAATAAAAAAATGTTTTGTTCCCTATCTGACACAACGAAAAAAATGCCTAGGCAGGAAAAGTAATACTTTGCTGATTGATATGTGTCAGCAAAATTAATATTTGCTGCCAATCGGAGAAATAATTATTTTTCTATTACTAGTTAATCTTGACAACGGTAGCTGGAACGCTACCGAAACGTCGAAATAAAAAATAAAAAACATTATTGTGGTTCGATTCCCAAAAAATAAGAGAAAAAATAATAAGTAATGCCACAAGGAATTTACAGAAGATATTGGTTCTTAATAGTTATTTTGATCCTGTCTAAGTTTTTAAATTGTGATTTAGTGCTTTCTTCAACGTTGTTTAAATTGGTTTTGTATTTTAAAAGTCTTTTTGACTGTTGAAAATAAAGAGTATCATCAAATCATTACAGAGCAACCAATTTATCCAATCGTACATGTCCTATTGTTTTACCACCACTGCTTGAAGTTTGGTACAGAGAAAACTCTAGCGCCCTCATTTCTTAGAGCATAGGAAATTTATGCTTAATAAGAACAACTTCAACATTTATCCTATTTGATTTACAATCTTCCAAATTGCCAGTAACATGCCGTATCTCGGTTTGTTTTGATCGTCGTTTAACTAAGAAAATAATTTTGTTTTTTAACAGCTACAATTTCGTTCTTCACAGTCTCATGATGAAGTGCATATCTCTCTAGTTTTTCGCAAAAAAA
>CAJUYG010005375.1:0-14040 GCA_910591675.1 Galerucella calmariensis | reverse complement strand
CAACAATGTAAAATACGTAAACGGCTATATTCACTCTAATTTCTTTTTGTAAAATTTCTTTGATATTCTATCATGTTCTGTCATAGAATATATACATACTTCTGATTGTTAATATCAACTGTATAAAAATGTTTCTATTATAATCTCCACAAAGGGACAATTAATTAAACATTTGACCAAAAAAGGTTAGGTTAACTAAAACACGGTGTAAAACTAACTGATTACTTAGGATTTAGTATCATTCTAGTGTTATAATAATGTTTATTTATTTATTTATTTACAATATCCTACGGGAGATACCCAATCTACAGGATAAGGTTAGTAGTAGTTAGATAAATAACATACGATAATTTACAAAAAAAACTATCACAATATATAAGAAAACATTACAATAATTATGTAAGCTCAAACTACATATATATCATAAATTGAACTAGCACCAATTGGAATCAAAATATAGAATAAAAGAGAAAAAAGTTATTAAAAGCTGTTTCGCATCTAAGATAGATTTAGGTTTCTAAACAATAACGTCTAATTGACCATTGGCTGCAGTTTAAAATGTCAACAGATTTTTCTATATTAGAATAATTTTCAATTAGAAACTGTAGAGGTGAATATTTGTATATATTAGTTCGATAAGTTTGTTGAAAAAACAGTTGATTATTTCGGGAATTAAACCTAGGAACATGATAATCTAACATGGTAACTAGATCATTACAGTCTAATTTCTGGTGTATAATTTCATATAAAAATAATACAGAGTAACATTGACCGCCTTCTCATCAGACTGTGTGTACCAAATCGATCATAAAAGTACTGTTGCGATATATTTCGCGCCGGATACAAACCATCCAGAATGAAACATGCTGACTTAAAGAAGCGTCTCTGGATACGTTCGATTGCAGAAATATGGATATTATAAATAGGATTCCATATAACACTGGCATATTCCAGTTTGGTCCGTATAAATGCAGAAAACAGTAAATTCATTGTAGTAAAAGATTTAAATAGTCTCATGTTTCTAATTACGGATCCGAGAATGCGATAAGCGCTTGCAGTGATTTTATGAATATGCGCAGTGAAAGTTAGTTTAGGATCGTAATAAACACCAAGATCTTTAATTAGGTCAGGTCGTACCAATACCGAGTTATCTAGATTATATTGAAACACAATGCCTAGCTCCTTCCTGCAAAAATACATGACACTGCACTTACTGACATTTAGGTACAACTCATTTTCTATACACCAGCCATTTAGTAGTTCGATATTATTTTGGAGTTTAATGCAATCATGGATAGAATCGATTCTGTGAATTAACTTGAGATCGTCAGCATACAACAAAGCTTTTACATCAATTTGAGACAGAATGTCATTAACATATAAAATAAAAAAAAGTGGCCTCAAGACAGAGCCCTGAGGTACTCCAGAGGTTTAGTAAAAAACCGTTGAATTATAACCAAGACATTTATTAGTGTTGGATGAAATCCTAGTGTGTCCAGTTTAACTAGTAAAATATTATGATTGATTCTATCAAACGCCTTGGAGAAGTCAGTGTAGACTACATCTACCTGACTTCTTTTATCTAACGTCTCTGCAATGAATTGCGTTTTGCAGAATAAATTAGTGATAGTTGACCTACCCAACATAAAACCATGTTGGTTTGGTAAGATAATATGTTTAACCTTATTCATGTATTGCTATTTCGAACACCTTAGAAAAGTTATTCAGAATAGTTATTGGCCTATAGTTGGTTATATCATTCTTATTATCCTTTTTGAAAATAGGGCATATATATGAGGCCTTCCATTTATCTGGAAAATTAGAACTTTTCAAAATCAAGTTGAAAATTATTGTTAATGGCTGAGCCAAAGTTTGGCGGCGAAATTGAAGTGACAATACATCCATTTGAAGTTGACAAAAAAAACAAATCTAAATTCAATTATGACCAGTGGCAGTCTATGTGAACACAGAAATCAAGTTTGTATTTGTAATTTTAAGTCTGTGAATCAATAAACAGTAATTATCTAAGAACAATTCCAAATAATGAATCTTGTAACTTGGTAATTTCTCAAAACACAAAAAAATCATTTAAACTGAGAAACAAGATTTGATTTAAGGTCTAATGAGATCCCATTATTTAAATCTTATTTCAAAACCAAAAAAGATTATGGGTCTAATGAGAACCCTCTACCAAATCTAATTCAAAACAGATACCTAAATTAACAGTCAAAAGAAACTCCAAATCGTAGCAAACATTTGATCAATAAATATCTATGTAATCTGAAGAAAAAATTTTCAAGTACCTAGTAATCAAATTTTGTAACCTGGTAATATCCCAAAACTAATATGAAAATCATTCTCATTGAGAAAGATCTGATTTAGAGTCTAATGAGAACCCATTATCAAATCTCCTACAAACCAGAACAAGATTAAGGGTGTAATGAGAACCCATTACCAAATCCAATTCAAACAAATTACTCAAACAAGAGTCCAGAAATATTCCAAACAAATCACTAATCATGAATTTTGTAAATTTAAAACAAATAGCAAATTGAATTGATGATCAAATATATACACAAAGAATTCTAATTTCAGGTGGTGTGCAATCCGAAAAAATGCATTCTTCTCGAGGTTTTTCCATTATTTGAAATAAGTGTGATTAAAATTTTAAATATAACAGAAAATATTTTTCACACCTCAAGGCAACTCGTTAATTGCGTAGCTATAAAAAAATTTAAAATGAAAACCCTATTTAAAAAGCATTGGTCATTTACGCACGCTTTTGGGTGTTATAATGAACGTCCCATATAAAAAGCGTTGTTCATTTACACACGCCTTTCAACGTATGTATAATCTATAATTCCACAATTTTTTTTTGGTTCGTAAATGACTAATTTAAAATGTGGTCGTAGATAAATAATTATACTCTAGTTCACGAATTAAACTTTCATAAAACTGTACACTTGACATTTATATTCATGGCAAACTAATATGGTAATTTCATAAGATTAAGATAAATAGAAATAAAAAATAAGCGAAAAATGTTACAGGAATGCGAGGAACAATGTTTCTGGAAACACCAAAGAATTAATTATACGAGATGTGAAAAAAAAGTGTGCCATCTAAAAAATATAGTTATTGCTATTTTTCATTATCCAAAATTAACGGTAATTTTCATTCGCCATGTATGAAAAATTGAACATGTTTTTCTAAAATATCATTGAACCAACTCATAGAGATCCGTGCTCAGTAAGTTTCGAGGACTCGCTACGGCCTGTCCAAGATTTCAACTTTCTGTGCATTACCCTGCGACATAGGAGGGTAATGGGTTGAGCTACCTATCGGAAGCGTCCCCAGGTTGCGGAAGGCCAGGGACGTCATGCAAATGAAAGAACTGGTCCATTGGTAAATAAGGAAGGATGAGGGCTATAAAAGTCCAACATTGCCAACCGAATAAGCAATCGCTGACAAGCTCGTGACACAAACCGCAAACTACGTAGCAGAGCAACGACCCTCTTACTAGGGTAAGGCCTGTGAGGGGTATGCCGAGCTATGTGGATCGGGACCACTATAAAAAACCTCCCAAATCCTAAGGTTAAGTGGTCTCTGAAGGGATGGATGCCCGTGGGTTATTCGGTTTTTAGACTACTGACCTCAGGGCAACTGGCGCACCCTGTT
This sequence comes from Galerucella calmariensis, assembly GCA_910591675.1. Taxonomy (NCBI): domain Eukaryota; kingdom Metazoa; phylum Arthropoda; class Insecta; order Coleoptera; family Chrysomelidae; genus Galerucella; species Galerucella calmariensis. The sequence continues at coordinate 10,362 of CAJUYG010005375.1, read as the reverse complement.
GTATATAGCCTCACCCAGTCATGCGGGGCTCTGACTGGGCGGATCTACATTCCCTAGATGCTCGTGGGAACAATATGGACCATAAAAGCGAAAAAAGATCAGAGGAGGAAAAAACGACTCCTCTGAAGAAAATCAAGTCGTTACAGAAATGGACTGTAACGACGCAAGTTTTCAGGAGACAGTAGGTGTAGACTGTGCTCCAGAGGCAAAAAAGCAACGAGGGAAAGACTCCTTGAAAAAGGGTAAGGAAGCTAACATGACCTTGCCCAAAAAACTATCTGGTGCCCAGAGGAAGAAACTCATCAGGGAGCAGAGAAGGGCAGCCGGTACATGGGTGGAAAAAGACCTTTACAAAACTGGCAAGAAAAAGGAGTCAGGACCGACGAAATCGGGAAGCAGCATGTCCAAGTCAGGAAAAGCCCCGATGAAGACAAGCTCAGGTCCGACACCGTCGGGATACTTCAATACAGGTGGAAAAGAAGGGACAGGTGAAGGTAAAAGACCTCGATCTGATAACTCAACTCCACCTGGAAATTATGTTGCAAAAAAAAAGGAGCACGAAAGTGCAGACTGTCTCCTATAAGGATGCAACAGCAAATCTTGGGATGCTGGTGATCCACAGACGCCATCCAGAAAACATTCTGAATCAGGAACAGGCAGGACTGATTCAAAACCGTTTGGAGGGGGCCGTGTTTGACACCCCTGGGGGAAGCGCAAACCGACTCCAATTCCAACGTACGTCATTCCACTCAGGGGCTCTCTGGATGACCTGTGGGAATGAATACACGAAGGAATGGCTCAGGAACGCGGTGGAAGGCTTGGACGAGCTCTGGGAAGGTGCTGATCTGACAGTTGTTGGATCAGGAGACCTCCCCAGAAGACACCTGGTCCTCGTGAACGTTCCAGGTGCCATAAAAGAGGAGTCCATTCTGAAGAACCGTCTGGCTAGTCAGAATGCTAGCCTTAAAACGGGGGAATGGACCCTCAAATAAAGAAAAGAGGATGGAAAGGGGCAAACGCTGACCTTCTCCATCGATGAGGCTTCTTCCAAGGCTCTGGAGACGATGGGCTTCCGAGCATATTACGGTTTCGGAAGGGTGATCTTCCGAGTTTCAAGAGGACCAGATGACGCGGGTTCGAATACTACAGGCGAACCTCCAGCACGGAAAAGCTGCATCTGCAGTCCTTGCGAAAGTAATGGGGGAATACGATGTGACCCTCATACAAGAACCCTGGGTAAGTAGGGAAAAAATTATGGGGTTGTCAGGGATAGGAGGGAATTGATTTATAATAGGTCCTCCCAAGTACCTAGAGCCTGCATAATAGTAAGAAATAATATAAAGATACTGCCTTTAAATAATTTCTGTTTCAGAGACCTGACAACGGTCAAAGCAAGATTACATTAATGATGGCAAGACGAACTTGTGACATGGGGGGTTGAGTCCGCGAAATATACACTGGATATACAGTGTAGTGGTTAAACCCATAATAACATATGCGTCTTTGGTCTGGTGGACAAAGACGACACAAAAGAATGCAATGATGAGACTAGGCAAGGTGCAAAGATTTGCTTGTCTCAGTATTGCAGGGTGCATGAGAAGCACGCCAACGGCAGCAGTAGAAGCCTTATTTGGTCTTCCTCCATTACACCTCGTGATAATGGGAGATTGATGGGGCTTTTTAGGCAGCAAAATAACCTGAGCAACAAAATAGTTAGATCAGGACACATATCCATTAAGGACATTATAAGTGGAGCCATTTTAGATATGAAAACAGACTATATGGCCACTAAACTTCTCCTCAGTCCCAAATATGAGGTAGAAATACCTCACAGAAAAGACTGGCAAGACCCAAGCAGACTGAAGCTTCCCCGAGGAGAGACCTGGTACACAGACGGGTCACATACTGGGGAAGGGACAGGAGCAGGTGTGTAAAGTGAAATGAGAAACACAAGATGCTCCTTTTCACTAGGAGAACATACCTCTGTATTTCAGGCAGAGATTTATGCTATCCTAGAATGTGTCAGAATTAACAAATATAGGACTGATACTCATAGGATAAACATACTAACTGACAGCCAGGCAGCCCTTGCAGCTTTAAACAGCCGTAAGGTAACATCCAGACTGGTAGAAGAATGCCAGAAAGAACTAACTAAGAGCTTCAGCAACAGCATATGTTGGACCAGAACCAGCTCTTGGGACCACAAAGAAGGTAGTCCGAGGGCAAATACAAAAATGGGTACAAAGCCAACATAGACTTCAGTGGAGGAACACTCCAAAGCAGGTACACAGTAAAACCTTCATAGGAGACACATGTGTAAAACGGGCCGAAGAACTACTGAATATCAGTAGGAATAAGCTAAGAATTATTACAGGTTATTTAACGGGTCATATCCCGGTAAAAGATCACCTGCATAAAATAGGGATAAATAACGGGGACCTCAGCTGCAGACTTTGTGGCATGGAGACCGTAACCCATATCTTATCTGACTGTGAGGCACTGGACTCGAGGAGACAAACAATCTTCGGAGAAGCCAATTTGCCACCCGAAGTATATGGCACACATCCAATGGACCTACATCGTCTACTTGAAGGTACGGGGATAACTGGATGGATGGATAATACGCCTTACAGCGTCTTTTGAAATCAAAGAGCAAACACCGTTTACAAAAAAGCAACCACTACTTCCCTGGCTATATTCTTTTATTTTATTTATTTATTATCATATACATAAGCCTTTTAAAGGCTTCCTATAGAGGCGAACAAGTTGCCTGTACATAGGTATGGCACAATACTTATACAGATAACCTAAAAAGTAAAATTAATCTTTTCATACTGTTCTTTCTTGAACTGTTAACAGAAGTTAAACTAGTGTATAATTTGTTTCATACTATTAGTTTTCTTATGAAATCTTACTGATAACTCCTTGAGATCATTAGAAGTTAGATTGAAAATTTTCAGAGCCACGTAATAGCTGCTTTTTTTATCTATAGATTTATTAATTTTTGGCAATGATATGCTCTTATTCCCAGTAGTTTTCATATTTTTAATATAAATATCCCTTATTTTCCCATAATGATATGTTATTGCTTCAATTTGGAACAATTGCCTAATGGTTAGTGGTTAGTGAGGAATTTTGTGTTTCAAAATAATTTATGTTAATCATTTTCAATAACTTTTTTGTACTCCTTGTATCGAGTACATACAAGCTACAGGACATTGAATTATACCAACTATCCAAGTTTGCAATTCGAAAGGACAATAATCACTTATATATAGACCGGTTTCGGTGTATTTGCGCCTTATCAGTGTAAGGTAATAATTCTGGACTGAAGAAATCATCAATATTGCAAAAAATACATGGAAGACTATTTTATACAAGAGGCTCTACGACTTTGATCAGAAACTAAGTAGAAGAGGCGCAGAAAAGACTTTTTAAGTTTTAGTGAATGTCACCCCAATATACAAATGAAGTCATCCTGTATATGTAATGGTAATTCATAGAAGTTATTAGCTGCAACAAACAATAAACAGAAGCAAAGGTGTTAAAAAAACTATGAATTGAAATAGAAAAATGGGTGATTCATAGAGGAAGCAATTTTTAGCTTAATAGCAGCTGGTTGACGGATAGGGTAATAATAATAAAACCATAATATTACGACAGCCCAAGAATGTTGTTAATATCTTCTGTGCCTATGTTCCTTGTGGCATTACTTATTCTTTTTTCTCTCATTTTTTTCGGGAATCAAACCACAATGTTGTTTTTATATTTTTCATTTCGACGTTTCGGTGGCGTTCCAGCTAACGTTGTCAAGATTAATTAGTTATTAAATAATTTTTGGTCCCTATCTAACACAACGAAAAAAATTTGACAACTAGACAATCAATAATATTTTGAAGTTTAAGACTGCAAAACTTTGTTGTCAAATTTTATTAAGGTCCTTTCACAGTAGATCATATCTCTGGTAAAATGTGAAATAAAATATTTATCCGCCTACCTCTAGCCAATGTATGCATTTCCTGCCCTCATTGTAGGAAGCAAAGTCGTACTTTTCCTCCCTAGGGTGGAAAAGTACTTTCACTCCCTAGGGAGGAAAAGTAAAAGTGACGTCATGGTACGTCATCAATGAAATAACTTATACGGCATTGACAACCTATACTAATATACTATAATAATAATAATATTATATAAGAGTATAAATTTCACCGTTTATTCATACAACACCCTGTATTTTGCAAAATGGTAGAAATCAGTGAATTGTTATTTCAATTTAACGGTTCGAATTTAGGACAAAAATATTATATACCCTGATATGGTCCATTGACAGATTAACAGTTTCAAAGTGCGTTAGGTCACAAAGTACAACATCTGTACTCTGTGGTTAGGTACTCTATAATACATCAACAAAATATAATATTTCAAAAATGAGTGATTCAAGCGAATTTGAGAGAGGCGGAAAAATCATATGTATAACATGGGAGGAAAAGTAGCATTTTGCTCCCTTGTTATACAAATAGCTATTATTTTATGACATTCTAACGATATGATAGTCTACTAGAAAGGGAATCCAGTGAAGTGCACGCTCCGGGAACGGTTTTCATTGGGATTTTTTCGCTTATTTTGGAAATGTTGTTAATAAAACCTATTTGTTGTTACTTTTTTGTGTATGATTATTTTTGTTTTCAAACTATGTATAACCCAATTTTGTGATTTAGTTTATTGAAGTGTGTATCGATTAACAACTATTCCAATGATAAACCATGAGAAAACCTGGATAAAAACTCATGATGCTATCCTGATAATGCAGGTAATTGATTATTGGAAATTTCTCTTTCTAACATTGGTAACCAAATTCGGCTAAAATACTAGCTACTCATTTATCTGCATATAGTTGTATTAAAGCACTTTCTTTGATTTTTCGTCTTTTATTATTGGGCACTTTCAATATTATTTTTGTTGTATCCGATTGAATTTTATGCCCCTCTTCCCAAGCATGTTTACAAATACCTGACTTAAAGAACTCCCTATCTTTGATATATTTTTTATGTTCACTTATTCGGGCTTTCAATGGTCTTGATGTTTAACCTAAATGGAATTTGTCGCAACCACAAGATATCTGATATATGCAATTTTTGAAGATTGTTCTTCATTTTTTGGTTTCGTTTTTGTTAGTATAGATCTCAACGTATTGTTAGATTTAAAGCTAGTTGGAATATTGAATTTTATTTTTTTTTTATTTACAAAAAAGTCGCATCTACCTCTGGGGTAATTAGCGACATGAATATATACGTGTATAATTATACACAAAAATTTCTTATAATTTTGTAAGTATGTTGATTTCTTTGATATATTTAAAAAGATTTTCGTGATTAGATTTTTCACCAAGTAGAATATTGAATATTGAATATTGAATAGAATATTGAATTGATTACCATTTTTTTTAATTCTTTTTGATAATTTTATTGTATCGTCAAGTTTTTAAAAATTATGTTATGTTATTATTATGGGGTATTAACCATGAGCCCTTCTCTATATTCTTAATTTCTTTATTCACAAATTCTGCCGGGTAATTATTGTTATTTAATAGTATATTATGCAATGAGCACAAGATGATGCCCATTTGTAACGAGGATGAAATTTGCAGCACGAGCCGAAGGCAAGTGCTGCAATTCATACGAGTACAAAATGGCCATTTTGTTGCGAGATGCATACTATACTTTTTCTATGACAACATATCGTTCACGTTTAATACATGCATACATTGCAAAAACTTTGAGAGAAATAAACTGATATTTCATTACTCCGAATTCCCCGCATCCCCGCTAATGGGCTTTTTTATCAGAATTGAAATATGAATTGAAGAAATATGTGAATTGTTTTTATTGCTCTTTCTAATAGGTACACAGAAAAAGAAACCTATAAATATGTATTTGTAGAAAACAACTATGAAATTACTCGTTACCTACTAAAACTTTGACAGAAACGATCTGCTGACATTTAATCAATTTGTCGCTGGACGTCATAATTTGACAGGCCGTAGCCGTTGTAATTTTAGAGTGAACCTAAGCCTAACACGAAATATTCCATTTCGCATTTGTTGCTTAGCAACTTGCCTAGCAGCCGATGCAAAAATGAAATTCTGTACAAAATGTGCCTGTTTATGATTGAAGATACGGTTACAAAATGAACATTTATCGAGGTTGTCGTAAAAAAAACATTTTTCAGTCAAGTTTTTCCTTTTGTGAATTGATTATCATTAGAACAAACGATTCTGGCCCTATCGTACAAAGTGCACTTCACTGGATTCCATTTCTAGTAGACTATCATATCGTTAGAATGTCATAAAATAAAATATTTTATTTCACATTTTACCAGAAATATGATACTACTGTGAATGGACCTTAATAAAATTTGACAACAAAGTTTTGCAGTCTTAAACTTCAAAATATTATCGATTGTCTAGTAGGTAGTCAAATTTTTTTCCTTTTGTGTCAGACAGGGACCAAAAATTATTTAATAACTAACTAATCTTGACAACGGTAGCTGGATCGCTACCGAAACGTCGAAATAAAAAATATAAAAACATTATTGTGATTTGATTCGCAAAAAAATAAGGGAACTAAGAATGTTGTACTATAATAAAATATACAGGGGACAACGGTTTATAGCAAAACGATGGAAAATTCAAGGTTTTTCCTCAGTAGCCTCCATATTGATGAAGACTACATTTTAAAATCATTATGAAATGAACAGGATGTCCCAATGAAGTGTGGCATATCAAAGTGAAAGTTTTTTGGAAAATCTTCAAAATATCAAACTTTGACAACCAGCAGAATCCAAACTCCGTCATTCATAGAGTTATCGCGATGGTAACTTTTGTTCAGGATGCCATGGGATATATCATATCAAAATTTCAGCGATTTTCACCCAAAACCGGTTTTCTATAAGATTAGTGCAGGGTCGTTCAATTAATAATAATCATGACCAGTTTTCAAAGGTTTGCCCAATCAAATTATGGTCAGAAACTTATTTCATTCAATAAAAGATTATGTCCACAAGTTGGTGAAGAACTACTTTAGACTATTATATTATTAAAATCCTTCTTTCATACTACATTTATAAGAACATCTCCTCATATACCTTCCTTCAGTAATTGTCAAATATTTAGTGAATTATTACCTGCTAAATGCTAATTGAGTGGAAGCCATCAATAGAATAGATGCAGAGTATCTGTCAGTTGTATACCTTATTTATCTTTCCATAAAATTTGTAGTTGTATCTCTGCATCACAATCAACCCTTTCAGTCATTATTGTGGGTTACATTACATAAAGTGCACCATACCCCAGATATCTAAACAAAAGAATCAATAGTCAGTTAAATATTAGCAACATAAAAACAAACTAGTTTTAATCGCTCCAATTCAAGTGGCAATAAAGTCTACATAAAATAAAAGAACCAGAACTTCCTCTGGGACCTAAAAGATCCAACACAAAGAGGTAATAAAAACATTCATGACCTAATGAAGCACATTTACTTGATAGCATTTTACTTAGGAAAAATACATAAATGCAAAAAATAACTTACATGTTCAGGTTAGTATTATACTTTATCCACAGATTATCAATCTGTGCTTTGTTTGAGTTTGTCAAAAAATTACTAAATAATGTCGAACTACTAAATGACTGGTGTGTAGAAAATTATTGTTTAGAAACCTAAATCTATATCCTACATGTTAAACAGCTTTTTTTCTCATTTGCTCTATATTTTGATTTTAACTGGTGCTAGATCAATTTATGATATATGTTTAGTTTGAGCATACATGATATTTATGTTTTCTTATATATTGTGATAGTGCCTTGTAAATTATTGTATGTTATTTTTTCAACTACTACTAACCTTATCCTGTAAATTGGGTATATCCTGTAGGATATTGTAAATAAATAAATAAAATTTGCAAATGGTGGGGTTTTCTCTCAAGGAAATGTACCTAGTGATAGATCCATAGCATTTGCTTCAACCCTAAATGAGTCCGAAATAAAAAGAATTAGTTGCCATTGTATGAGCATGTTAACATTTCAGGTCATGTTAATATGGAACAAAATTTTACATTTATACAGATCATAAACCCCGTTCATGATTATTTATCCCTAAAGAACCTAGCTCAAAATCAATTAAATAGCCATCAAAGCTGAAAAAGTTTGATTACAAAATATTCTATAAAAAGGGCAAATTAAATTTGAACGCTGATTGTTTATCCCGAATAGCAATCAATGCATTAGAAACTGAATCAGTGATTGATAACCCCGGAAATCCACATGACGACATTCTAGATTTCTTACAGCAACTGGCCGAAACTATTCCTACAGACCTCCAACCATCTGCTAGAAATACGAACCCATCATAATAAATATTTTATCTGACATTTAAATGCAAAATCCACAAACACACAAGAAAACAATCAACATAATATTTTGAATACACCAGAACCATTTTGCACAAAAAATGTATCTGAAACAAATCTTTCAGCAACTGAAAATACTAGTACTTAATGGTATACCGATTCATGACGAAATGATAAATATGAAAGTACACCAAATACCAGAATCTGCAGTAAAATTAATAACAGGAAATTTAGATCAAAATGATGTAAAACGATATGATGGAGCCATTACAAAGCAATTAAAATCTCTAATCAAAAATCAAATTACTTTACTCCAATCATCCATTGAAAGCTTTGAAAATAATTCAAAAATATTGGCTTAGAATATCCAATTAATATTAAGCTCACATATTAATTATTTACGAAGGTCAATTAAAGGTTTAAAAATTGATAACGTAAAAACTTATCATTTCTTGCAATAGAGCAAATTGTTCCACAATTTTCCACTAGCTTTCAAGTTAGCTTTTACTTGAAGTAATTGAAACAGCTATTAGCTTTTCATAATTCGGCAACCATAATAAATTCCCAAATGAATTGAAGCTGCAAAATATTTGATTAATCGAAAAAATTATCTAAATCAATAGTTTTAGCAACAAAAATATGTTTGTACTTGAAATACCTATTTTTGAAAATTCAAAATACAATTACCATTATCTTTATTCTTTGCTCACAAAGTCGAAATGTATCCTTTTAAATGAGCAATACTACACCTTTTCAAATTTAAATTGTGAAGAAATATCTCAATAAGAATTCCCATGTACCTACAGATCTTCAGAAGCTAACAATGACTTTAGATGTAACTTGTGAAGTCCAACTTATTGAATATTATTCATCAACAAACATATGTCAAGAAGTTCCGGTGAAAATCAGTAATACCAATATTCAGAAAATATTAGAAAACTAATAGTCCAAGATCCCAGAGCGATAAGACATAGGTAACTTATTTTCAAATAGATGAAATGTTAGGTTTAAGTAAAGTAACTCTTATTCTTAGTTACCTTTCTCACCTGATACTAGCTCCACAAACACACAGGTATTCAAAGCACACGAGATGCTATTGAGAACCTAACATTTCATTTATTTGAAAATAAGTTATGTCTTATCGCTCTGGGATCTTACTTTATAATGAATAGTAATCAATAACTCTATCTCATGTGGTGGCCTCCCAAAAATGTGGTAAAGTAATAAACAATATCCCATTAAACAGTAGTATAATCGAACTAAATAATCAGTGTGTAGTTGCAATAAACAATATTACATTAAAGACTTCTGCAAGTAAAATGCCAAAATATAAGTGTAAAACTTCTTAAGTTAAAATTTTCAAATGAAAATTCAAAGACGAACTCTTTGAACTGAAGTAAACAGATCCCATTAAACAGATTGTAACTTTGATGTAATAAATGACTCAATTTGGTAGACTTTCGTTGTTTTTTATCAAGTTTTTTTCAAAGTTAAGAAATATTTGTTGCAACACCTCAGTAGCTCACCATTTTCTTGTCCCTATTACCTGGCAGCTGCATTCAAACAGGTATATTGATATTAGTAGTTGCACTCCAGATAATTTAATAACAAAAATAACATAGTATAAGGTTGCTTGAGAAAATTTGGTTGTAGGCCTTTGAAATTGAAAAATTGGAACGAACAAAATTGTCAGATAGAAAAACATTACGTGTACTGTTCCCTGCTATAGAAGTACTACAGCTGTTAACAGGTTTCATACTTATAATAAAGACAAGGATCAATGATTTTACTATATTTTGGAGTGAATGAGATGATTTCTTGATTTATTTTAATGAAAAAAGCTCTTGAAAAACTGTAGTATACAATAAAACTGTAATGAAAAATTTCATTAAAACAAACATGAGAACAATATTCCTGAAAAAAATATTAATTTGTGTTTAGGCCAAAAATATAAAATTT
>CAJUYG010005374.1:0-14041 GCA_910591675.1 Galerucella calmariensis | reverse complement strand
AGGGATTTCTCAAACAATTACCTACAATCCTCTCATGTCCCAGCACCCACTCTAAAGACACTATGTTGTCTCTGTCCAGTTGTTTTAACAGTACTTAGAGGTTGGATTGCTGATAATTTTTTTCAATATTGTCTCTGCATTTATTTCAATCAGTGTTAGTTTGTTTTGTGGTTGGAAACTTTCTGCTCAAATTTGTTTATCGTTTTCAGCAGTTTGCATCGACAAAAAGAGAATGAGGAAATTCAATTAAAATTCTAAAAATTTATATACCTACCCATACCTTTTATAATTGAGCAACCCTTTCTCTTCTGGTCCACATCACCAATCAAGCTCGAGTAACTGGCACAATGCGTTACGTGTATCATAACGCGATTTCCGGACAAAAGGACCAAAAAGGACTAATTGTAAATAACTCCGTCCTTTCCTAATATACCTATTCAAATATACTTTCCAGCAGTGTCCCGTAACATAATAGTCCTTTGGTGGCAAAAATATAGCCAAAGCACGAAACTTGTATTCCTTGTTTGTATTATTATCCTTTCTATGTAAATATAAATATATGTGAAAAGGTTAATCAGACAAATAATATTTAACTTACTTACTAACAGACACACAGACATGAAATTTCGTAGAGATTTGATGAATTTATTCGTATTTATTATTATTGAAGAATAATCGTTGTTATTATTATTTTTCTTCGCACTTAGTGCCGGATGGACAAATAAGAACGGCCGTCGACATGTCCAAGTATTCTTTATCACTTTGTTATCCATAAGTTTGATTGTCAGATTTAATTGTGCCTATCATTTCTCAATAATTTTATTTTGTCCTTTCTTGAATTTGTTCCTAACTCAGTTTTTCCATTTAGTAACAGTTTTCGAGCTGCTTGAAGGATTTTTGGTCCAGGTAGGACCAATCAACTTGCCACACTACGTCACTACATCAGGCTATTAAAAAGAAAAATATGGAAATATAGTAACTTTTGTCTAAATGAATTATAAGCTGCAATATAATGAAAATAAATAATATACAAAGTTGTGTCGAATCAAAATATTATAAATGGAAGTTCCCAAAAAAATATTGATATTAAATGATAAAGTGTAATGTTTTCCTTATTTATTTTAACAGTTGTTACCGTGGGATGAAATTATACACTTACTATGGCTGATTACTATTAGTCCAGTAAATGAAGGAAGAAAAAAAGGCAAAGTTAACATTAATGACGCACTGTTTTCATCTTCCGGTTGGAAGTTGCATTTGGTACATCATCAAACATGAGACAAAGTTCTGCATGAAAACGCGTGCGAGAGCGGAGAAAATGGCCCCAAAAGACCAGGAAAATATGTTTTCAGCCAATATCTCCTAAAATATGGCAGTTAGAGATTTTCGGTTCAGATAAAAATTGAATTTCAGGTCACTTTCTACAAAAATGGTCCTCATGATTTTTTTCGCAACATTAATATTATCTGCAAAAAAATCGGGTTGAAATACCGGAAATTTTGAGACTCGTGAAATATGCAAGTTTTGTACAAAATTTGAGCTGGGGGGTGTTGGAAATCCATTATTTTCAATGTTTTGGATTGTGGAAACCAATTGTAGATGGCGCCACCTCATTTTACAGATTGGGAAAATCCTCGGTGCCATAAATGAGAAACCCTGTAACCAGACACTTTTAATGGATATTTATGTTTCCGAGGGTCTTGTTTTCCTCTCAGATGAGGCCTCAAGATATACTTATTAGGAAAACGGGCTATAAGATTAATTCTAGCGAGATGGACCTCACCAGTGTACCTGAATCTAGCAACAATCAGCTTTGCACATGTGGCAAAAAACTGAAGTTCATTAGGCTTTTGATAAGGAAAACTGAAAATGCCTCAAGAGTGAAGAATATTTACCCATAATACTAAGCAACAATTTCTTGCAGATTCTCCGCAAATTTTTGCAAATTTTTTTGCAACCATACTGATTGAGGTTTTTGGAATAACGAGTTATAAACGTTCTCCATGTTTCATTTATTATAGAAAAATATATTTTTATTTATTTATTTATTTATTTATCAACGGGAGAACCCAATATAATGATACAAGAATAATACATTATAAACTAAAATATTACATAGAAAATTTTTAACAAAAGTACAAGAGATTCGCGGGTTAATTGTCCGTGAATTGATGAAAAAAGTATATAAAAATACATTGCAATTATGACATAAATCTGTTCGTCACCAGTCATCATCTGATTCTTGGTCAAGAACTTCTTCTGGGTCTAGAGCTCCCTCTAGCTCTACCTCGTCAACAACTTCTTCTGAGTCTACAGTTTCCTCTAATTCTACCTCTTGGGATAACATATTATCGCTGTCTTTATAATTCGAACACTGGCGTGACTCACACGAACCACAAATAGATGATCTATACTCGGAAGAATAATTGTCCCAATTTATTTTTAACACTTAAATATTGTACTATTTATATTCACTAATTCACATTCTGTTCACTCACTGTATACTGTTTACCGATTCACTGTATACTGAAAAACTGTTTGACTCAAAAAACCGCATATATAATATAGTCCTTCGCAACTCCAGAACCTCCTTGAATTAACCACCTTCTACGTATACGAAGCTCCCAGAACAATCGGGAATAAACCATCGCATTACTCTGTTATGGAATCTTCTAGAAAGGTCGCATTCGCCAAAATTTATAGTTAACGACAGGACCGGCCTCTGAATCACTTAGCTCGTAGCAATGTGACAGTCTCTTTTATGAATCATAGGTTAACCATATAAAAGAGAGGACAAATCTTGAACTGGCTCTGATTAAAAGGCAACAAAAACCATGGTGTTATGATAAAAAAAATTGTACAGGCATTATTTATCTCACTGATGAAATTTCGAATCTGTAATTGCTTCATTCTCTCCTTATAAATTATGATAAAGACCTTCCTCAAAAATTTAACTTTCTTAGAATAGGTTACCACCAACTAATTGAAAAAAATTCTTCAGAAGCAATTCATTTGAAAATTCAATACTTTTCCAGTGGTCGTTGCCTGGGTTATTTTATTTTTTATAGCGGAAGTATAAGCAGCCGCACAGTTTTTGGATGATATTCTTGGTTTTTATTTTCTTAGTTGTAAAAAATATTTTAAAACCACAAAAGAAATTTTCAATAAAAAGAGCTATTCTTTCTTTGTAATATAGAAGTTTCAAAAGAGTCGTGAGGAGGAAAAGAGTACATCCTCTTTGATAATGGCCTTCTGAAATGTTTTTATCTCAAAAGTTTCGTTTCTTATGAACGTTTATATACGGTGAAAAAAAGGTTCCCTGAAAAATCTTGGTCTCATTGAAAATGATGCAGCGTTTAATAAGTTTAAATATCTTTTGTACGTTGCCTGTGGTGTATTCGTTATTCTTTTTGTTAATAATTTTGGAAGAATAAACTACAATCTTTTTTATATTCCCCAAATCAATGTTTCGGTAGCGTTCCATCTACCGTCATCAAGAACATTAATACTACTGACATAAAAATACTGGAATTGTAACAATAATTCGAAAATAACTAAATTAACTATAGCAATAATAATGGGAACACTAAATGAATAATTATAACAATAAAACAAGCATATTTGTTGGAAGGAGAGAGCAGGTAAAAGATACTAGAATTAAAAATTACGGAGCTCCAGTGGTGGATGCTCCGCAGAATGACGGGTGGTGGTCGGTGCGTCGTCGTCTTCTTGTTTTCGCGGATGGCCACGTCCATCACTTCCTCGTTGGCTTTCCTCCGGGCGATGGCTTTTTTTTCTGTATGTTCCTGATGGATATTACATCCGTGAAATCCATCTCCTCTTCTTCACTGTCTTCGTCTTTTCTTGGGGATTCTGTCCTTTGCGTCTTTCTGCGAACGCTTTCTAAGCGGCTTCGACTTCTCTTCTCCGCTTGCATCGCCTTTGCCATGTTCTCCATGGCTTTTCTTAGGCCTGTCATCTCCTCTTCCATGCGCTGGATGGTTTTCTCCATCTCCTCAGCGGCTTTTTTAGCTTCTACTGCTTCTTTTTTTGGCTTGGTCCCTTTCTTCTTGGAGTGTCTTCCTTATTTCCATGTCCCTCAGCATTTTCGTGTCCCTCAGCGTTTTCGTGGCTTCTTCAGCTAGCTTTGCTGCTAGCACGGCTGTCGTTCTTCTTTTTGGGTGGCATCTTAATAGTTCCTGTCCTCCACAGGACCTAAAACATACAAAACATCTATCAAACTTGGACTTAAAAAATAAAAATATTTTTCAAGACCTTCATAAATAGAAAAAAGTGTTGATAAACATATTTGCGTTTAAAACGCTGTTTTCGTCTTCTGATTAGCTTTCGCCGGTTCGGTTGATAAAAATCAACCTCCAGTCCGATCGTTTTCTCAAAATCCGCTTCGCTTGCTTCTGAGTATTCAAGACACGTCCTTCCTACTCGGCTGCTCGCTGTCGACTAGCTAGCTAGCTCCTCAGCTACTTCCTGTACTTTGTTGTTTACAGCCAATTACTATTTATGACAACTGAATTAATAGTCTCATTGATATATTTATTTGAAAAATACAAAAATATGTCTAGATAGGTACACGGAAAAATATCAGCAATTTGAATGTTCTCAAGTATTTTCAGTTATAAAAGGAAGCTGGTGATTATTAATTTCATAGCTATTGAATGAACTATAAATGTAGATGTCTTGGTACTTTTATAAACGTGAATTAAATTATATAATTAATTGGTTTGAAAATCAGTTTGTAGTTTAGTATTCATTTAAAATAAATAATGCCTTCCATGCGCTGACGTTCGCTACACACTCTGGTCAATTATTATGCCAAAATGAAAAACGTATTCGGTTCGAACTCGAATTATCAGAGTCTAGTTATCAGAGCGACTATATTACCGAACTAGTTGTAATGATCAACGATTTTGCGGGATGCTGCAGTTCTGTGTAATTAAACCGTATCAGTTTTGTTGATTAAGCTGGTGTTCCTTTATAAAAAAGATCATTAGTATTATAAAATCCAAACGCTAAAGGCTAATTACGATAAACGAATTTGTTGAGATTCATGTTGTATTGAAAAAACAAAGTATTATTATCTTTTTCAATTGACGTGTCTTGGCAACTAGTGGCCACTGACAAGGGAACTATTATACAATTGATTACATTATAGGAATTAAATTAAATTAAACACATCACAGTCTTTAAGGAACTGAATCACGGCACTAAACTGGTTAGGTAGTACGAGAATGTTTTTGACAGTTCCTCTGCTCTTGCATTTGCGACGAGTTGAACTGCAGTGTTTGCAATCTAAAAGTATGTGCTCAATTGTTGTAAGTCTTGCACTTTCACAGAACTCACAGGTGTGAGGATTTTGTGAAGACATCAGGTAACCATGGATTAGCCGGGTGTGACCTATTTTGAGTCTTCTTATAATACTTTTGTTCTTTTTGTCAATGGAGGCATATTCTGAGTGGTAACTGTGGGTAGAATTGTACTTAGTTTTGTGTTGTGTGTATTCCAATGTGTTTGCCATGTTTGTATCATCGTTTTTCGGGCTGCTGATTTTGGATTTTGATGGAGTTGAATTTGATCTACTGTCAGGTCGGAGGAACAAGTTTCTTTCGCTGCTAGGTAATCCCTTCATGGGAAGAGATCCAGAAGATATTCACAGAGATACCTCTAGTGCGGTGGTGGTGGCAGGTGTCGAAGATATCTTGTATTAAGGGATGTTGTGAGTAGTTGTTTCTGATGAAGTATATTGATGGAAGGAAGTCTGTACATATACAACTAGATAACTATTTTCAACATGTGATACATGTTTCCAAAAACTACGTGAAAAAGGAGAAAAAATGACATTTTGTGTTTGGAAGGTTGTATCTCTGGAAAGAAAAGTTGACTTATTGCGGTTTGGCCAATAAAATAGCTCTATTCCAGAATATCATATTCAAAATACGTGGCCGTTTTTGAGAAATCGCATAAAGCACTTTCCCAATTTTTTCCAATATTCCGGAAAATTTTTACAAGTTATTGGAAATCCGAAAAAAGCATGATAAAGCTTATTCAATTACGCACTTAAAAAAACGGTTTCAATACGATTCCTTGGGCCCAAATGGCGACCATTTTAAGCAAAATGTAGTTTTTGTTTTCGAAATATCGGCTTTGCGATGTATACTTTGCCATGGTGCTACATGGCTCCAAGAACGTTTTTTGAAAAAATAAAAAAACACGTGCCTCATTAAATTGCGAATAGAAGATGGTCTCAAAGTTTCAGAAAAATCGGAGACTTTGATTTTTTTGCTCCTTTAATCGACGTGGAATTGGTCGTAGATGAGACTGATCATTGAAGTTTCCCTCATGGTCACCGATAATGCCACACCAGACATTCGTGACCTTTGACTATTAAACTCATTACGCGAGGTCAATATCCACATTTATGTCTATTTACTCCAACCATTTATTGCAAACTCGATTGTAAATGAACAATCGTCGGAAAAGCAGATATTGTACAATAAAACCTTTTCCCACGACCACATAGGAAAGTAACGTACAGTAGAAAAAATTGACCTTTACCCTGACGTCATACCTACTAACCTCGCGAAATCAATCTGAGTCAAAAATGGCTACAATTACTTTGTCGTGTGCGTAAATACGTTGACTGCTTGTTTATCTTGTTCAGCCACCGTCTAAGAAGTGAGGTTAAGTTGGAAATATTCATTAAATGCGAAACAGAAAATTCTGTACTAATCGTGAAATAAAAATAATAAATTAGAGGACTTGAAAAAAAACAATTTTATAGAATTTATCTGAACGCAAATGATGGAACGATTTGAACAAAACTCGATGTATCAAAATAATGACAGCTGTCATAAGAGGTCAAAATAAATTCTTATGAATACAACCGATTAATCGTTTTTGGTGCTATCTCTTTTCAACATTTGGAAGTAATAATTAGAGTTACATAAGAACGTATATCATTGCTTGAAAGACAAGTGTACGTATATTGTATGATGTGTTTTTACTGTCAGTAGAAAAGGATGAGGTATATAAAGTTTGTGTTTACTACTGGTCATTGTTAGTGGTAAGTGGTAGTTGTCAGGGTGAAGGTCAATTTTTTCTACTGTATATCGCACTATACAGTACCTCGGAAAGTGGCTTATATCAAACTAGCGCGCGAATTACTTTCCACACATGTGCGGAATAGTAATTTACGTTACAAGATCGGAAAGTAGTGTTTTTCAGGTCGAGACAAGCAGATTCCAGGGCGAGCCGAAGGCGAGTCCTGGAAGCTTGGTGATATACAATAAATTCTTTATTCACTTTTTATAACAAAGTGATAAACAGAACTAAGACCAGATAAAATAATAAGTTTGACATAAACGACAAATTAAAAATCAACGAACTGTCATACTCGACAATATATCGAAACGTTGTTACCATAGTAACGAAATCAAGGTAGATCGTATTATGAAGGAGCGATTGGAAAAATGGGATGAAAATGGATGTCAGGGACCGGCAAAAGCTTTTTCCGGTCCCTGGCGTCCATTTTCCGGTCTTGACCGGCAAAACGTTATTTTCTGGACGAAAAATTGTCCAGAATGAGTATACTTTTTGGTCGGTATTAAAAAGAGATTTGAAGCGATCTATTTGAAAAGTGAAATTTTCCTCATTTTCTGATTGAAAAAAAATTAAGGACGCGGTCGTAGATCGAACTCGCGCACCCTGCGTCAGAAAGTCAGAAGTCCGATGTTGTACCAACTAATCCAAACCATGATATATATATATAATAGTCGGAAAATGCAGCAATAATAATTTCACTTCCAATTTCTATAATAAAATTATCCAACCAATTGATAATTACAATAACCTACCTATAACTACTTGAATTTTTGTTACTAATGATAGTTATTGTTACTTTTTGAAATCAATTATGTTGACTTTAATTGTAACATTCTGCTTATTAATATGTCAGATGTTGATTACACATTATTTGGAGCAATTA
Source organism: Galerucella calmariensis (assembly GCA_910591675.1). Classification (NCBI taxonomy): domain Eukaryota; kingdom Metazoa; phylum Arthropoda; class Insecta; order Coleoptera; family Chrysomelidae; genus Galerucella; species Galerucella calmariensis. The sequence continues at coordinate 6,039 of CAJUYG010005374.1, read as the reverse complement.
TCACGTGATCGTAGGAAAAATACTGTACATTACTCGTGCAGAAGTGAAAAATGTCACTTTCCGAACCCGTTACGTAATATACTATTTTTGCCAGGACAGAAATAGTGGAAAAGCTATATGAATGGTTTGTTAGTTTAAATTTTTTGGTATTTACACCAATTTTTCTTCCAAGAGTTTTTGATTTTAGGGAGGCCGTGCCCCCAGATATGAACAGTGTATAATATCTGCGACATTAATTATGATTGATATGACTTCTAAAGTTATCATCCACCTTGTATCAAAACACCACATTTCTATTTTTTGTTACATATACGAGTATTACATTCCCAACACATCAAGAAGCTCTTTAGCACTCCATAAAGAAGCATGAAATTCCCCCTTTTTCGATTTCTACTTCCATTCTTTGTCATGAACAAAAAATCTTTCACAAGCCCTTTAGAATTATTGATCACTCTGAAAACGAAAGCTTCTAGAAAATGAGAGGAGATGAATATTATCACCTTTTCGCAATAATTCAATCCACATCAAAGTTTTGATACTATTTTTTGTTATATTTACTATAAAATCTTGTATACCATATAGGAAAATATTCAAACTACTATTCCACCTAAATATAATTATTTTCAGTACATCTTGGCATACAGGGTATTTTAAATATCTTCTTTAAGACTTTAGTGTCTGGCTTTCTTTATTATAATTTTTATTATCTTTACTATCTCCAAGATGAAACATTCTTAACCATCAGTTTATACTACTCATTAAAACTTTTGTATCTTTATTGCGATTTCTCCAGAAGCTGTTTTTATTGTATCTCCATAAAATAATCCAAAACGAGCACAATAATTTTAAAGATTTAATGTTCCCATTTAAATAATCACTTCACCGCAAAAAATTAATGAAAATACTGCCTGTTGGTATGATGATGGAATATAAACGTTGTAACATAATAAGCTCAAGAGATTTATCGGAATTGTCGTTTTATCGTTGGTGTCAGAAATTTAATTAATTTTTCCATAAAACTGATTCAATATTAATATAAACAAATATATCATGTAGGAGAGATCCCAAAAAAAATTCTTAGATATTAACTAACTTCACTAACTTCAACACACTTAGATTAACTGGATATAAAGTTTTTCAGGAAAAAATTTATAATTTATAAAAAATAAAAGATAAAATATTATTCCGTCCAATCTATCTAGACCTACAGCAGGAACAATGTTTGTAGATGAGTGCAGATAGTCCAAAATGAAATGAAAAAGGGACAATATTAATTAAGAAGCTGCCATTAGGAATACAGGAACCAAAAATCCAACCACGTAAAATGTAGGGGGACTGAAGGGGGGCGCCTTTTAGGGGTCAAACGAGGTTTTTTATCATCTCCAATGGAAAACTATTGTATAGCAATGTTGTAGGAATTGAAAAGATCTAAAACTTTTATGTTTATAGAAATATAAACTCAAAAAATTTTCAATTGATGTATCAACCCATTCTACTTTGCATCCTTCAGTTCTCTAAAGTCATCGACCATAAACTACTTAGCACCTTAAACACATTAACTCTTGTTGACTTCACGAGTTTACTGAATGTATTATTCACTGGAATGCATTTTCAACTGGGTTCACCCGTTGGTTTAAACTAGAACATGATTTATTCAAATTTAATGCATGTTTAGCACCGATAGTCTTCGTCTATATAGAAATGGGTGCTTAATCTGTTAATGCTCGCAAGAATTTAATTTCAGCTAGCTTTACATAAACAATGTAGGTATATTAATAAATACTTCCAGTAGCGTGTCATGAAAATGGATCTATTCAGACTGTTGTTTGTTGATAGACATATTTTTATTTAGTTGTGTATCAAGTACAAAATTTTATCTGAGCAAACAGCAAACGAACAGTCTTCACCAATTAATCGAAAAAATTACTGTTTTTGTTCGAAGAAAGAGCCAAATGGAAATAATGTTCGAACAGCCACAAATAGAAACTCATACGACCATCCTCTTTGATTTCCACATACGTAGGCTCCTTGGATAGACCCTCAATATTGCTTGTGTAGTTTATTCTATAAACAATGTCTAAGTTTTTTTGTGTGTTTTTGAAGCCGTTTTGATGCCGGGAGCACTGCTGCCTATTGGCTTATTGTACTCTACTCCACTACTAGTCCATCCACCCAGTTATCCCCGTACCTTCGAGTAGACGATATAGGTCCATTGGATGTGTGCCATTTACTTCAGGTGGCACATTGGCTTTTCCGAAGATTGTTTGTCTTCTTGAGTCCACTGCCTCACAGTCAGATAAGATATGGGTCACACAAAGTCTGCAGCTGAGGTCCCCGTTATATAATCCTTTTACCTACACTGATATTCAGTAGTTCTTCGGCCCGTTTTACACATGTGTCACCTATGAAGATTTCACTGTGTACTTGCCTTGGAGTGTTCCTCCACTGACGTCCATGTTGACTTTATTCCCATTTTTGTATTTGCACTCGAACTACCTTCTTTGTGGTCCCAAGATCGGGTTCTGGTCCAACATGCTGTTACTGAACCTTGCGGGTGTTTAAAGCTGCAAGGGCTGCTTGGCTGTCAGTTGGTATGTTTATCCAGTGAGTCGTATGTTTGTTAATTCTTACACATTCTAGGATGGCATGAATCTCTGCCTGAAATACAGAGGTATGTTCTCCTAGTGAGAAGGAGCATCTTGTGTTTCTTATTTCACTATACACCCCTGCTCCTGTCCCTTCCCCAGTCTGTGACCCGTCGGTGTACCAGGTCTCACCTCGGGGAAACTTCAGTCTGCTTGGGTCTTGCCAGTCCTTTCTGCCAGATATTTTTACCTCATATTTTGGACTGGGGAGAAATTTAGTGGCCATATAGTCGTCTGTTTTCATATCTAAAATGGCTCCACTTATGATGTCCTTAATGGATGTGTGTCCTAATCTAACTATTTTGTTGCTCAGGTTACTTTGCTGCCTAAATAGTCCCATCCTTGCTTCCCCCATTATTACGAGGTGTATTGGAGGAAGGCCGATTAAGGCTTCTAGTGCTGCCGTTGGCGTGCTTCTCATGCACCCTGCAATACTGAGACAAGCAAGTCTTCGCACCTTGCCTAGTCTCATCATTGCATTATTGTGTGTCGTCTTTGTTCACCAAATCAAAGACGCAAATTTGTAGATCTTGAATATGTCCTTCAATAATCATTATACAGAGTGGCCCAAAAGTCTGGACACGGCCAATTATCTCGCGAATTGTTAGTCCTAATTGTACAAAATTTGGGGTACCTACACCTATTTTGAGATACGTAGATTCCAGTTTTGATATTTGCAATGTTACCAGATTTGCTGTTTTTTTATATTATAAGTAGCTTTGGTTTTTCAAATTCATTACCATGTATATTCAGTCATCATTGGAATCTCCTATCCAATATGAGTTCAACAATATGTAACACTTACGATTTTATTTGTATAAATAAATACATAGAACAGTGCAAAATATGTAGATTTGAAGAAATTTAAATGTTTGAAGATAGAATACTGTGATATTGTTAATTAGGCCATTCTTTATCGAAGGAAATCAAACGTCGAATAAATATGAACTTCTACTTAGAAATTAAATTGTACCTACACTGAGAAACTTGATGATGCCAATTTTTATCAGATATGATTTCAGAAAGCTGGAGCTCAAGCTCATTTTGGTGTAAACGTTCGGCGATATTTAGATGATATATTTCCCGGACGATGGATTGGTAGACGAGGTAGACGTTCACGTTCACCTGATTCCAATCCTAAAGATTATTTTTATTTGGTATATTAAAAAAAATCAGCTTACAAATAGGCTTTGCCAGATTATGTTTTATGTATTTTATACCTTCCAGACTACATAAAATCATAAGAGTTACATATGGTTGAACTTGTATTGAATAGGAGATTCCAATAATGACTGAACATAGGGTGATGAATTTGAAAAGTTCCCAATAATATAAGATAAACGGCAAATCTGGCAACATTGCAAATAATAAATATATTTCTCCGTATCTTAATATAGGTGTACCCCAAATTTTGTACCATTGGGACTATCAATTTACGAGATAATTGGCCGTTTTCAGAATTTAGGGCTACTCTGTATAATTAAGATAAATGTACAGTCGTACTATTCTGTCGATGACGTAGATAATCCCAAACAGGCGTATATTTGTATAATAAGGTATACTACAATATGCTCATTATAAATTTTATAACTACAGTTGAACGAAGCAAATGTGAGCCCTGGTGGGCGTGTTCATGTCGCTGTAGTTGTATTTTTGTAGTAACAATTCGATATTTTGAATCGATAACCAAATATCGATACCATAAATGTCAACTGCTAAGAGTGTAAACAAAGTCAAACTTGCCAAAAATGTAACTCTAAATATTAATAAAAAATTTATATTGGACCAAAACTAAAACTACCGTTTGCCCTAAATGTCTATATTTTCAAATTACTTGACCCTTCTTTTTCATGACATTAATACACTCATGAAAAAGAAGGGTCAAGTTTCTATGGAAAGCAACAAAATATGATCTGGTTATAGTCCAGTGTTGCCGATGCAAAAATGAGAATTACCCGAATTTACTATTCAAATTATCAGAATTTGTCAAAATTACCAAAAGGACAAATTGGTTATCTAAATAAACTCTTCGACCCCAGTCAATATGGAAAATCCCAGAAACAATAGCCATTTTATAAATCCCTTCTACAAAATATTCGAAATACTATTGGATCCAAATTAGTGAAATTGTCTAAAAATCGGATAATCATCCTCGCATTGACAACACTGATACAGAATGAATAAAATGATGTATGTTGATGAAATCACTCGGTCATATTATTTCGATTATATTTAACAATTACTAATGGACAATCGTTAACATTGGTCGCGTTCATCTCAACAAAGTTGATCAGGTAGCGATTTTTAGATCCATCAGTTCGTAATTTTGCTGAACGTGCTAATAAAACCATCGACATAATATGTCAAATCTCAATGAATACAACAACGACAACTCAATTTTATTTGATATATACGACAATTATGAAATAGGTATTGCTTCTAACCATTAAAAAATGGGAGTTAATCACTATAAATTGAAGTCACCACTTTGGAGCATACTATGAAGAGTTGAATTTCCTGACAAACTATACAATTTATTAATGCAATAATAAGTCACCTCCAGCTGTCCACTCATTTTCACTAAAATACAAACTAAAATATCTCCAAACAAAGATATTAATAATATGTTCCCAACATATGTCATAAATGACGGTTATTGCATCATCAATCGGTAGCGTGTAGCGTATTTTAATTCTGATTAAAAAAATGGCAACTGATTCCACAGCGCTCAATCTGATCAGTTAACAAAACACGCGTTCAGCAGGAAATTGATGATCGCTTCGGTAGCGCTACGTTGTGATGAACGCGACCATTGGCTCTTGATTGGCTGCTTGCGATGACCTTCTTTTAGTTCGCATATTTTCCGGGGCTCATGTTTGGTTCTGACAACTGTATTATTGACATAATTTCAGACAATTATTTTAAAAAAGATCTTCCTTTTACATATTTGGTACTTCGCTCTTCGTGCTTTTCAAAAATAACTTTAAAGAGAGATCCCATGGCTATTGTCACAAAGCTGAACCCATTACAGCCCTAATCCATCACCGCTTCCAATAAACTGAAAAATAATGACATACACTTTCATAGTGTTGGCCAAACTGCTCTTTAATCCGGATTACCAGCCATATGCAGTCACTTCATGATTATTAACTAGTTTTTGGAAAAAAAAATTTGTTGAATGATTTAGTGAACTTTTCAATCCGACCCTAATATAACTTCCGGTCTGACATTGTCGAAATACAAAACGAAAACAGAACAAACTAGTTTGTAGTTTGAAGTTGAATTTTTAATTAATGAATATGTTACATTGATTTGAAATGTTTCTGGCATTTCTAACGGTCTACAATCAAGGTCCTCTACATTTTTCCTTTATTGTTCATCCTTATTGAGATCT